>APFE030381731.1:0-11612 GCA_000404065.3 Pinus taeda | reverse complement strand
TAGGATAGAGCGCCAATGGGCGCGCCCCTTTTTGAGGATCTCAGTGATTGGCGCGGATAAGACACTGTGTACCTACGCCAATGGAAAAAAGGCACTTTTCAGGGATAATTTGCAGAAGGTGTCTTCAGGGAACATGAAGTACATACTCAGGGGAACATAATGCAAGTGTTTTTAGGCTATGTCACTGGTCACAGGTCCCGGAATGTATCCTCCAATGTACAAAAACAGGGGTAACAGGGACGGTGACCAATGGTGAGAAATTATTGTCTAGCAATTCTTGAGAAGTTCGAGACGAATCTCTTAACAAATTTATCTAACCAAGGAAACACTACATTGCTTTTTTATTATGGGGTAAAGATATCTCAGAAATTTCCTTGATCTTATCTAGGTCAATATGGATTCGTGATTTGGATACTATGAATCCAAGAAGTTTTCCTTCACTCAATGCAAAAAAAGATTTTTTAGGGTTAAGCAAAATTCCATATTTTTTACAATGTTGAAAGATTTGGTTTAGGTCTCTTAGATGATTACTACGTTTTTTAGAATATACGGTTATGTCATCTAAGTAGATTACCCCTAACCTGTTTACTAATCCCTTAAACGCAATGTACATGGTTCTTTGAAACAGGGCACCGACATTGATTAGCCCAAATGGCATCTTTTGATAAGCATAAGTGCCCCATTTCGTTCTAAACATAGTTTTCAATTGATCATCCGGGTGGACTAAGATTTGATTATACCCTGAAAAGTCGTCTAAAAAGGACATTAACTTTGACCCTGCAACTGATTGTAATATCTGTTCCATGGGGGGCAATGGAAAATTATCCTTTTGGAAAACTTTATGGAGGTTGTGAAAGTCTATACAAATCCGAATATCGTCATTTTTCTTTCTAACTGGGACGAGATTGGAGACCCATCTGGAATGTATAACAGGAAAAATAATCTTGGCTCTTAGTAATTTGTTTAACTCAGATTTAATCTAGCTTTCTAAATTAGGATGTATTTTCCTTAATTTATGTTGAACGGGTTTTTCAACGAAGATCATAGGAATTTTATGCTAGATAACTGAAATGTCATAGGTTTTAAGATCATCGTAATTCCAACCGAAGACACTCTTGTATTGTTTCAACAATCGAATAAAACTTGATTTTTCTTCATATTTCAAACCAAGACCTAGGTTGATGTTCTGTGGTTTCATGTCCATCCCCAGATTGATTAATTCGTATCTCAGAGTCGAACTCTGGAGTTTTGAATTGGTGGATCATTTAAATCTATCCTTTAAGTCATATAGGTCCTCTAACTTGACTACATATTTTGGTATAGCATTATTGTTGTTTTCTTGTTTCAGTTGATTGTCATGTTGGTCTTCGTCAGTTATCTCATTATTGTAAGAGCCTTCTGAAGTAAGAAAACTCACGATATCACGGTCATTGTTGAAGACTCTCCAGTTGGTAATGTTATCAGGAATAGAGGGTCTAAAAACTAATCCAATAGAGAATCTATCTAGGTTGTATCCCTCTCATGGAATAAGCGTGGAAGCTACATTAGTAAGAAGATCGTCGCTAGTGTTTTGGAGTCTTGGAATAGATGAAATATTAAACGTTGTAAAGTGTGAGGTCGGGTCTTGTACAACGGATTGATAGTGTTTCAAATGCCCTGACAGGTAGTGTATAGTTTTTCTTACCTGTCTAATTACAATCTTAGAGTCTCCAAATACTTGAAGGTATTTGATATTAAGTATAATCGCTTTGTATAACCCTTGAACCAATGCCTCATATTCAGTGGTGTTGTTTGTGCAATCGAATTCAATTCTACATGCTAACATGGTTTCTTCTCCTCTTGGACTAACTAATATACAACCTACCCCTGCTCCATCGTTGGATTTAGAACCATCGAAAAATAATTTTCAAAACAAGGTTTTATTTACTGGTTTATCTACAAAATTGATACATCTAGAAGTGTCAGTTTGAGAAAAAAATTATATCTGAGATAAAACAGAATTTTCCAAGAAAGGTGAAGTGTGAGCGTTGATATTTCCTAAGAATGACTCAACAGAATAATTTCTTATTATGTTGTTGCTATATGCTACAAGCTCGTTTTCTCCTTCTAACTTTGTCACTATGTACTTTTGATGTTTTTCTGGTTCAACTTTGATCTGATTTGGTTTGTCATTGTAGGGGAGCCACATATGAGACCAGTCGATTGTAAAGTAACCATGAAGCGTTTTCGACCAATCCCTACTGAGGGTTAGTCCATAAAATTCAGGAATGTCAGCCACAAGTATATCAATGACTTGACACTTTTGGGTTTGACAAAAGTCTTATGGTTACTTGATTAAGTTCTCCGACGATTTCGACTTGAGACCGATCTAGTTGTAATATTCCTACTACAGATTGCTGAGGCTAAACATTTAACTTAGTGCAAACTGCCTTACGTAAAATGTTAGATAATGCACCAGAATCAACTAAACAGTTGTGCAAATTTTTATTAAAAATTTCAAAAGTAAGGAGAAACGGTGTAGTATGGGACTTGGATCTTCCGCCAATTAGAGCAATGTCTGTTAGGTCGATTTTATTTGCAATGTTGTTCGGAGGTCTTCCCATTGCCTGACCGAACTGTGAAATCGAAGCGGCGGGAAGAGGTGTAGTAGGTAATGCATTGAGTTCTTTCAAGAGTAATTTCTATTGATGTTTTAACTTATGAGCTCATGAAGAGTAATGTTTTCTCTGGTTTTCTTCCTATCTTCAACAATGTTGTATTCCATTTCATCTGAGACGATAAGCACTTTAGATGAAGATGTCAAATCAGATTGGATTTGGTTTGTCTGAGTAGGCTTCAGTGAGGATTGTTTACCTACGATTTTATCCCTGGGAGGTGGAATTGGGTTTTTCTGTTTTGTACTAGACTGTGGAGGATCGAGTTGATTTCTACTTCTAGTAGCAACAGGCAATGCTTCTTGATCTTCCTCATTTGGAAGAATGAAGTCCCACATTCCTTGTAGTTCTATGATTTCTTCATCGTCAGTTTGTTCCTCATTTGAAACTTCTTCCTCTTCCCCTTCTGATTCAGCATTTGTTATAACATTTAGAGGTTTAGAATCGGTTGCAGGATTTCTTTTAAAGGGTCTAAAAGTTTTCTTGGAAGAGGTTTCTGCTACTTGTTTCTTTATATCAACCATTTCATTGGACATGGTCTTCAAGGCTTTTTGTAACCCTTCCAGGTCGAAAGGGTCCTTTGGTTGTTTCTTCTTAGCATCATCTCTAAAAGACACTTTTTTAGACTTCCTTTCATCTACAACATTTTTATTTTCTACGGCTAGGATACTTTTCTCTACAGCTATTGCCTCTTTCATGTTTTCGGTTAATGTTGTCTTGGCAGCTCTATCTACAAAGATGGCTGAATTTGAAGATAAATCATAAATATACCATTCGTTTTGGACTTCAATGCTAGGCTTAGATGATATTGGTATTTTGTTCAATAATTTAATGAAGCGAGAGTTTAAGTCCTTAATTGGTTCCTTTGGTTCATATTTTAAATTGGAGAGGTCATTTATTAAGGTTGTTGTGGACCTATCATCTCCAAATTTTGTTAAAAATTGATCTTGAAATGTATCCAAGTTATTAATGGAGCTTGATGGTAATGAAAAATACCATGATCCTATTACTCCTTGTAAAGTATAGGGAAATAATATTACAACTGCGTCATTTTCTGTTACTCCATTCAAATTAACAGATAGGATAAAATTATTTATGTGTTCTTAGGCTAATAGGCCATTGTCAGGATTTAATTTGGGCAACCATTTCTCAGGATGAGCTGGTAATTGCGATAAAGGTCCAACCATTCTTATAGGCCTTGGGTTGGCCCATGGCCTCGGTGGTGGATTTTGCACCATCGTCGAGATGTGAGTAGGATAATGTGTGGCAGTAGTTGACGGTGATTAGGTAGAGGAGGATGTTGCTCCTGTACTTGTATGAACCACAATCTGGAGTTGGGAGATGGATGAGTGACCTTGTGATGATATGGATGGGACGGTGGAAGAAAATGATGATAGAACCTCACTATGAGATTCTGTGAGTGTTTTCCTAGCTTTCTTACAACTCGGTAGAGGAAACTCAACTCGTGGGATTCCTAGTTTTTTGCTCTGTGCTCTAATCAGTCATTGGGATGGGGTTTGATGAGAAGTGACACTACCTAGGGATAACTCAGATTCTTCTTGAGATATTGAAATCCCCTGTAACTTGTGGATTAAATTTTGTAATTCAGGGGGCTCTGAAGAATAATGATCTGGCTTGTTTGGGATTTCAGTAATGTGCTCTGTATTTTTATTTTCAACTTCTATTTCAAAGATAGGAGATTTGGAATGCAAACGAGAAGTTGAGGGTGATGGTGAGGGAGTTTTACTCATAGAATGGCGTGAAGATGTAGATTTACTTGCCATTCACAGTCAAGCCCTCCTTCTAGCGCCAAATATGTTGTAGGCTCGAAAAATTGGGACTCCAACAAAGGGCATAACCACCCGGTCTGGACCTTAGGACAGCTCCTTTTCCATTTGGAATAGTGGCTCCAACTGGGGATGATGGGACCAGTTTCCCAATCTGTTTTATAAGGTTCGTGCTAACGAGATGATGTTTTTCTTTTCTGGATTTTATGAGGTAACTACTTATTCTAAAATTGATCTATCTTCTAACTATCATATTCAATCTATCATAATGAAAGAAAACATCTAACTTTAAGACTATCCCGAGAGTAACGTTTATATATGTGATCTAAAATTATTTCCGAAAGTAATTTATAATAAAGATCATTCGATTACGATCGGAAGAGAATTCATTTAATAATGATCATTTCGTATAAAAAGTTAGCTAAAACAATATGAGAGATATATCGCATAAAGAGTCATTCATATATTCAGTATGAAGAATAAATCATCATTATACAAAAGTGCAATAATGATAACTAAGAATTTAAACGCTCGTACATAAATAACTGAAAATGATTTATTGATTGATACACAAATAAAAAGCATTAAGACATAGAAGTACCATATGTAATACATCCTACTCATGTGCTCCAGCAATATTGATCCACTTTCAAATCATTCGACATCAACTAAGAGTACAAAAGTGCAATTTCAGGATGCTAAACTCAAGTAGAAAATAAATCTCATTCCATTAACTTTACCAAAACCTCCTCAAACGAGCAAAAGTGCATGTTCTAAACAATGTTTATGATAAAATTTATGGACCCCTCTCTAAATGCATGAGAGGGGTTTAAATACTAATCTATGAAACTAAAAATAGAAATTACAAAAATAAATGAGGAGGTTTAAACGACCTGCCTCATTTTAAGCAAAATAAAAACAAAAATAAAATATGCGTATGACTAATCCTGCATTTGGTCTTTGAGATCACAAATATCCAAAATAGGCTTAAGGAGTGTTGGTTGGCCAACTTCAGCTTCTAGTTGTCCTGTGAACATGGCATTGGTGAGTGTTGGCACCATTTTCTCAGTGGAATTAATCAGGCACCATTTTCCCAGTTCAATCTAGTTACTCGTCTGATTGCCTCTACCCTTTCCTCTACTACCTATTTCCAAACTGCTTGAAGCTGTTCTGCATTTGGAAGAAAACCAGGGGTGGTTTCTGCTACCAAATTAGCATTGTGTAAATTCTCATTCACACATTTGATGATGCTATTTGATGTTGTTGCCACATCCTCCATTTCCTGTTCTACCTCTCTGAGCTGAGAATCCCATTTTGCAAATAAGATTTCTTTATGCGATTCATCTAATTTGGGCATATCTGCTCTTTTCCCATCCTCAGATTTCTGCCAATTTAGAAGTCTGAAACTTTCTTAATAATGTATCATATTCAAGTCATAATTCCACAACTTGATTCGTTATGTTATTGCTCATTTTGAAGTGAGGATTCCACTGCGAAATATTTTGGCATAATAACTCTTTCTGGTGTAAAAGGTAGGAATTGAGGCCAAGCTCTTCTGTGACAAACTGTTCAATCTTTGGGTCTTCTTTATGCAGTTCTGTTATGCTCTACAACTACACTTCTTTACCTGCTAAATTGCTCTGATGTGCTAACTGAATTTGCCGAAACTCTTGTTGAAGCTTAGCAAACTACATTTATGCTTGTTGGTTGATACTGGCCTGCTATAACTGTTGTTCTAAAACAAAATTTTGTCTTCTTTTTCTTTGAGTAGCAGTTGTACCTCCGCTACTTTGTCAATGGTTTCTAAAGCATATGTGCCTATGAATTGTGAGAGTCTAGTGAGGTTAGCCAATGAATCTGTGGATGGGTCCTTCTAGAGAACATCTAGAGGTTCATCTTCAGGAGTGATCACAGAATCCAACTTTGTTTTCTTTCTTTGTCTTTTAACGTCGACTTTGTGTTGGGGGCTGTAAAATACATCTAGAGGAGGAATGTCCTCTATTATCTATACAATCTCATATGTGGGAGCAATGGCAATATGCGCTATTTCCCGAGTGCTAACAGCTCCTTCTGTCACAATTTTTGTGGTCGTTTCTTGTTGGTTTGTTGGTGGCTCTATGATTTTTCCCTTCGTGTTGATTCTCTTATTGAAATTGTACCATTCTTCTTCTAAATCAATTACAAGCGGCTTTGCTTGCTGCATAAGGGGATTTGAGGTTTCGGCTTATTTTATGAGCAAAGTCTGCTGATCTGACTTTGCTATCGACTGGGTTGTGTCTTTAATCGATTCCTCACTCTTGTTGTGTCCATTTTATGATGTTTTCTTTGATTGTTCAATGGACTTTTCTACATACTCATTTCCAGAACCTGTTTTGGATTTTTCTTTTGAGTCCCCATCTATGCTTACACTAGGAGTAGGATCTTTCTTTGGCTCAATGAGTAGTTGGTCCAATGGGACCTTAGATAACATCCTTCTCCTATAGTTATCAAATTTTTGGAGACCTTCTTGATCAAAACGTATTTGTGCCATATTTTTTACTTCTTTAAAGGTGTTTTTCTATAGGAAAACATCATCAAAGGGGTATTTTTCATGGGTAAATATTCTTATTTTTACCATTGTGTTAAAATCTTTGACAATACAAAGGGATCATATTGTCTTGTCGGGAACTTGGGTAATTGTAAAGATAATACATTTTCAACCTCTTTGAAAGCATGTCCTAAGTCATGCAATGAAAATACTCCACATGTTACAAGAAATTGAGGCCAAATGGCCTTCCTGGAATCCTTCAATATCTTACTCATCCCTCCTCTGCTACATGTCTGATAGGCTATCTCCCTAGCCATCAGTTTCTCTAGGACATAAAAAGGTAGAACATGGGGCGAGGCAATACTACCAAACACTCTGATATATGTGAATAATTCTTCCCCGAACCATTTGGCTATGGGGAGAATATCTACTTCGGCTTCTTGGGAGAACCTAGGGGCATCTCAGTTGTAAATCCTTTTGTGAATTGGAAGCATAACCCCGTGACAAATCTTGGAGAAGTGTGGTACGAAATTAGACTCCCACACAACTTTGTGATATATTTGAATAGGAAGTGGATTTTGAGTAATCCACTTTCATCCCATAAGAGGAAACTTGGAACCAAAACAAACAGCATCCATAACATAGGCGCTCATGAAAAATGGAAGGTAAACCCTCGAAGCAATACTCCTTTTTCTTCTGTACTCTGAAATCGTTGTAGCTAAGTTATCAGACAGGATTTGAGCCCAATTCATTATTGTAGAATTGACGGTTTCATATATTAGGGGTAACCATTCTGATGAGAATTTGGTGTTGTTTGGTTTACCAAACAATCTACATAACATAGCAGTAGTAAAACAAAAAATGCAACTAAGAGAACCGGTGGTGTACATACCATTCTTATCTTTCCTAAGTCTTTCTTCATTATTTGACCAATTCTTCATGCATTCTGCTAGGTCTTCATTTTCCTTGGCGAACTTCTCGACAAAATACCTGTTGTAGATGGCCTGCGGCTCTGGTAGATGGTACATAAGTCTCAAGTTGTCTAGAGTAAATGACCCTATGATTTCTTGCCTTGCCATCTTGAATTCTCTATCCAATATTTTTGCATCGTCTATGATCTACTTAACCATGTTAGTATAAGGAAGTATCTTTGGTCTTGCAGCAATGCGGTGCAAGAATGAGCACGCAAGTTCAGTCAGAGTAGTGTCAGAAGAAACATGTCCATCCACTGTAACTATTGTTTCCATAACTCTCTGTTGTTCTTCCTCGAATAGCTCATATATAGTTTCCCATGTGGGCGTCCCTGCATCTTGATTACAGGTGGTATCTATGAACAGGGGGTTTATCTCTGATTTCTCATAAGCGGGTGCTTTTCCTTTCTTCACCATTTCTTCGAATATCCTGCTCTGTGTGTTCTTCCTCAAAGCTACAAGAGGAGAGTAGAATAGGATAAAAATGATAGTGAATGCAGAAATTAATCAATAAAAGGACGAAATAAAGGTGATGGAAGGTCTTAATTCTAAATCACGTCAGAAGATATCAACTTGCATCAAATGGCATTTTACACTTGATCGTAATCATTCTTTTAATAAATTTCCATTAATGAACCATTATTCTTAACTTAATGTCCACCACTTCACATCAAGAGTCGGAAAGCACTCTCCTAGAACTGTGAGCCCTTTGAGTTGTGATAAAAGTGATTTTGTGATTTGCTACGCATTATGATAGATTGCTATATCGCAAAAACTTGTTTACGTTTAAGACTTATCGTCGTGTGAGTTGATGCGATATGCGATATGTGAGATGCTATCGCATTTCGCAATATTTTCTTATGCTTTATTGAGTAGCCCTGCATGGTTGAAAATGCGATGCGAAACGGTTATAGGATTTTTATGATTTCGCATTTCGTGGATCGCGATTTCATGGGGTAAATTTTATAAGGAAGTTTCGTCGTAATTGTTTTACGATGCGAGAATCTATCCTTTAAAAGAGGGTCTTTTCGAGGATTATTTAATACTTACGACTTTTCGAGTATAAAGTTACTTTTAGGCTATTTTACCATGTGGCGCTTATTTATGAAACTCATCATTTGTGAAGTTTTATATGCTAAATTATAAAAAGGTAAATTTTCCATGATTGTGCAAGTTCCACTTTGACATCTTATTTTATTCTAAAAATAAAAAGGCATGACATAGATGCTAAGATTGAATTTTTTGGAAGGGTCCCCATTTATTAATGTTATTACTAATACTAGTAAATGGGGGGGTCGTTGATAAGCACAACAGGTACTTATTAAGCCTTTTGAAAAATGGGCTCTGGATTTTGTTGGTCCAATCAATCCACCTTCGAAACAAAAATGGTACATTCTTGTTTGCACTGATTATGTTACAAAATGGGTAGAAACTAAAGCACTTCTTTCTGCTACTGAAAATGTTGTAGTTTCATTTCTTTTTGGGGATATCTTTCCTCTTTTTGGTGTTCCAAGAGAAATTGTAACATATCAAGGTACTCAATTTACATCCTAGTTGGTACATAAGATAATGGAGGAATAAAAAATCAAACATCGAAAGTCAACTCCATATCATCCTCAAGCAAATGGACAGGTGGAGACCACCAATAAAGTCATTAAAGCAATTCTCATCAAAACTGTGCATCTGCATAGAAGAGCTTGGGCATAAAAGATTCCAGAAGTTTTATGGGCATACCGTACCACATGGAGAAACATACAAGGCATAATCTTTATTTTCTTGCCTTTGGAAAACAAGTTATGTTTCCTATTAAGCTTCAAATTTAAACTTTCAAGACAACAGTCAAATTGGGCCTTGATCTTTCAGAAGCACAAAAACAAATAATGGAGCAACTAAATGAACTTGATGAGATAAGACAAGATGTAATCCAAAGAACTAATCTAATTCAACAACAGAGATCCAAATGGCATGGCAAATATATGAAAGAGAGAAAATTCTAACCAAGAGATTGGGCATTATTGTTTGATTCAAAGTTCAAAGATTTCCAAGGGAAATTTTAAACTCATTGGCTTGGGCCTTATGAGATTGAAACAATCTTGACAATGGTGTTGTCAGAATTAGAACTATTGATGAAGAAAGAATCACCTTTCTTGTAAAATGTCATCGACTTAGAATCTACCATAAGCCATTGACCAAAGAAGAATTTATAAAAAAAAATTGCAAGATAATATTGATTTAAAGTTGGTGAAGAAGGATTTTCCTTCTTCTCCAACCTGATCTCCAAAAAATTATTTTCCTTTCTAATTATCGAAAATAAAAATAAAAATAAATAAATGTATAAACTTGAAAACCAACAATGGTTGGTATGTTTATATAGAAAATCTAAGGTGAAAATCAATTTTTGACACCTTAAATTTTCTTACATCTTTTCTAAACCCATTTTCTTTATGTCCCACTGTTTTTTTTTTCAAAGTAAAATAGCTACAAAATTATTGAGTTTTTGTAGCTCTGACAGATTCCTGCAGCCAATTTGACAGAGAATTTTGATGGAATTTTGAAAGAGTGATTGAATCCCTTCACTGCAAGGCACCTGAAGACAATATAAAGAACATCAACCAAAGGTGAGAAAGAAATAATTCAAAGGTATGCAATTCTATAATTTGATAATAGGGATCAAAACATTAATTTGTATGAACTATATAGACATCGTACTACCGAATTCAAAATCATCATTACTAAACTTTGATAGTCTCATGTCAAATGAGATCTAATCCACCATTCACTCCTCATCATTATACCTACTCTCCAACTCACATCCCAATTTGTATTAATCTGATCACCCAAATCACGCTCATTCATTCTCTCAACGGTTAGATTATATCACACTTCTTCATATCCTTACCACTCACACTCTTATCATTCACACTCTCATCCTCATTACTTTGAAACCCTCTGAAACCCTCATACCCTATTAAAAAGATAGTCCTGAGACAAAGCTTCTCAACCATGGGAGTTATAGTCAGAACAGAACTAGTACGAAGAAAATTTTTAGAAGGATATCCATAGGCAAGGGAATTGTTGTAGAAAGTGCATTGGATGGAATTTGTAGAGAAATTTGACGGTTTCCATAAGGAAGTAACCAAGTCCTTTGACAGAGCCTTTGATGGAATGGAATTCAAGATAGGGGACATAAAATTCACAATAACAGAATCCTTTCTTGCTGAAGCTACTGGATTGCCTCGAATTGGAGAAGAGTGGTTTAAAAATAGAGGTATTGAGATCAAAGAATTGAATTTTTTTCTAAAGAACCCTAGCATGGACACCACCATTTTCAAGAAAGCCATCCTGAGCATAGCATTAAAAAGTAAGTGGAGAAATTTGCTTTTGATAATTCAAAAATTTGTTAATTGCAAAGGGAGGTTTGGATGCATGTTTTTCTATCATATCCAACTGCTGACCAATTTTATTGAGGATAATGAAATAAATCTTCCATATTTCTTGCTGAATAGTCTAAGAAAGATGTCAGGGAATGTCCAAAGGAAAATTCATTTTATAGAAAACACCATGTACCACCATGGTCTCATTAAAATCTTTGTTGAATTTCATCATAAGAATGTGGGTGATAATTGGGAAAGATTTTTGGTGAGGAACCATTTTAAGCAAGATAACCAAGAAA
>APFE030381728.1:7812-20814 GCA_000404065.3 Pinus taeda | reverse complement strand
TTTGGCGTTTCATCTTCTAGGGTTAGGTTTTGGAATGTTAAGGGTTTTCCATTGTTTCTCAACAATAAATAGGCCTTTAAGCCTCATTGTAACACAGTTCAGAGGCATGTAGCCGCCACATCTCTTCTTAGAGATAAGCTACCATCGCTCTCGCTGGTTTATTTTCAACTCTGTTTGTAAGCATATTTTAGTGTTTTCCATTAATGAAATGAAGTATTATTTCCACTACATATTTTTGTATATGGTTATCTTTGTATTTGGTTGCATTCCTATTTAAATCCGGATCATGTGAAACCAAGGTCGAGGCTCCACACTTGAAACAATCTGTAAGGAGGCAAAAACCAGGTGGCCTGTGTTTGGATGAGTATCTTATGTTGAAGAAAATCCTTACTAAGGATCTCTTTATTTAAGCTTCCATTATGCCCTCTCTCGGTTTAGATCACTAGCCCATATGTTTGAATATAGCCTCCCATGCCCATCCGAAGAATAAACCCTTCCATTTCGAAAGCTTCTGGCTTCGGAATCTAGGTTTTGTGGAAAAATTAGAAGAATGGTGGAATATCTTGGAGGTTCCCCCAGGTTCCAACATACAAAATTTCCAAAGGAAACTCAATGCATTTAAATTGAAAACCAAAATTTGGAATCGCAAGGAGTTTGGGGACATCTTCTCTGAAACTATAAGTTGGAGAAGCAGATGGAGAAGATCTAAATGCAAATCATTTGTGAAGGATGGTCAAAGGAGTTGGTGGCCGCAAAGGGCCATCCCCTGGTGCAGCTGGAATAATGAAGGCTTCAAGAGGAAGCATTATGGAGGTATAAGTCTACAATTTAGTGGCTCCGGGAGGGGGAGTGCAACTCAAAGTTCTTCCATAGATCGATGCTCAACAATCAGCAACATAACCACATCACTTCACTTACTTATGAGGGAGGGGTGTGCCTAGAATCACACCAAGTAATGGAACAAGAAATCATATCCTTTTATTCCTCACTCCTATCTAAAGAAGATATCGACCATACTGAAGACATAGAGAGAATTACCTGCCATATCCCCAGCCTCATGATGAAAGAGAAAAATGAGGCCTTAATGCGGCCAATGGCATTCGAAGAAGTGGAGATCATGGTTAAAGATATTCCCTCCAACAAAGTTCTTGGTCCATATGGGTTCACCTCAAAGTTCTTCAAGGTCTTTTGGTCATTTTTGGGTCTAGATATTGTAGAGATGGTGGAAGAGTCCTGACAGAGAAGACATGTATGGTCTGCACTAAATGAAACTTTCCTCACCCTAATTCCAAAATCAAAGGAAACCAACACCCCAAGTCGATTTAGGCATATATCACTCTACAATGTGATCTACAAGATCCTTTCTTCCATCATGTTTCATCGGCTGAAACCAATTATTCACCACATTATCAGTCAGGAGCAGTAGAAGCGAGGAAAATACTGGATGGCATAATCTCAGCCCATGAAACTATACATTCACTACAATGACATAAGAAGCAGGGGATGATATTAAAGCTGGATCTTTCCAAAGCCTATGAACCTTCTCAGTTGGGTATACCTTCTCTCGGTCATGAAATATTTTAGGTTCGCAGAGGAATGGATAAGATGGATTCACTCAGTGTTCTCCACCCCTTTCTTCTCAATTTTGGTAAATGGGGACCCTTATTCCACTTGATCCTCTAGGGGTATTAGACAAGGTGATCCAATATCATTGTTTCTATTCATAATAGTTGTTGAAGATCACTTAATCAAGGCAACCAAACTTAGCAATGAACTTAAAGGAATACACCTCCCTGGAAAGGACATCTCCATGATGCACCAGTAGTTTGTCAGTGACAATTTATTGTATGGTGAACCCAAGGTTTAGGAAGCAGTAACGATCGATGGGATCCTTGCGGAATTTCAAAAGGCCTCGGGTATGCTCCTTAACAAGGAAAAATCCCACAAATATTTATTTAATACTCCTTGCTCGATCCAACTTTTTCTAGCTCGCATCCTAGGATTTTCCATCAGGACCCTCCCATCGAAATATCTGGGTGTTCCATTACTGGCTAATCCTCTCTGAATTGCCTACTAGAAATATTTATGCTCCAAAGTCCTCAATTTTTTTTAATTGGAAATTCAAGGTCCTCAACTTGGAAGGTCATGCTACTGTTCTAAAATCTGTGGTTCAAGCTATCTCGCTCTACTAAATTTCTATTCTCCCCACTCCAAAAGCATATATCCCGCTCTACCAAATATTGGTGCTACCCTGGAAAATCAATGGCCCCTTGTTGCATGGCGTAAACTCTACCTCCCCAAGGCACAAGGGGGGTCTTGGTTTGAGGGACCTTGAGGATTTGAATGCGACTTTAGGGGCTAAGCTCCAGTGGAGATGGATTCAAGGCAAAACAAAGCAATGTAAAAGGACCTGGTCTCAAAAACATGGACAAGGAAAAACCCAGTGCGAGTTACTCAAAGACACCTCCTACCCCACATGATCGACCATATCGAGCTTGTGTAGTGTTTTCTTCTTCTGGGATTATCGCATCCATGATTATTTAAATCGACATTTCGATCCATCCACTGTGGCTCATCATCAAGATAGGAACTTGGAAAATCAAAATCGCTATATCATTTAGGATCACTTCTTCTGGGAAATTAAGGAAGGAAATTAGGTTTTATTTTTGGAGGACTCATGGCAGCAGTTCCCCAGATTGGATAGAGAGATCCCCCTGCAAGATCTAAAGCTCATTCTTCAACCTCACAGTGAGGGGCAAGTAGCCAACTACTGGAAGGTGCAACCTCTCCCCTAGGGCTGGTGTGAATAGAAAACAACAACTGACTGGCACCTTGAAGCCCCCCAAAAATCATGGCATAACCTCTCACAATAGCTTAATCAAAGACAAATCCTTGTCTCCATGGGGCCAGACAAACTAATATGGGGATACTTAACATCAGGCTCCTTCACCCTCAAAGAAGCTTATCTCATCAAGGTCAATGCTCATAACATGCCCCACTGAAGAATCTAGAGCTCCATTTGGGGAGGAAAGGTTTGGCCTAAGGTGGCTCACTTTCTCTGGCTTGTTGGGCACAAATGAACCCTAATTTAGGATCGCTTGCTGAAGAAAGGACTCTTGGGTCCCTTGTAATGCCCCCTTTTCAAAAACCAGTAGGAGACACTACAACACCTTCTAAATTCATGCTCGATAATGGGAGAAGCATGGAATTTGGCATCCACCCTGTTCGGCCCCTACGAGCACAACTAAGAAGATATTCTAGAGATGATTGAAAAATTGACAAAAAGTAAATTCAAAAACTCAGTTGTTAAGAGAGCATGGTGTCTAATCTTGGGTTTGATCCTATCGAACATCTGGAAAGAAAGGAATTGAGCCATTTTTCGTGATTTGACGCCCTCCAATGCTTCCATTTAGGGATTAGCCAATGAGAACATGAGGGGGAGAATCCTATCAGAGAAATGGGATCCATATGATTGGAAATTTATTCCTTCAGAGTTAGCCATCCTCCTCTCCCTTAATCTGTCTCAAGATATGATCCTACCCCTCCCCTCATTGACTAGGAACCCTCTTGCATCAGCTCCATCTGTTTTCTCCCTGCCTTCTATAGGTTGCATTCAAATGAACTTCGATGAAGCATCCAAAGGTAACCCTGGTCCTACAGGGTATGCAGGAATGTTACGCAACTCTCGGGGAGCCCTGACAGGAATATACACAGGGTATTGTGGTCACAACACTAATAATATAGCCGAACTCACCACGTTGGAGAAGGGTCTTATTTTAGTTGGACAACAAAATTGCTTAAGGATCCATATAGTAGGGGATTCCAAAATGGGAGTGCAGATGGCACAAAAGATCATTGACAGATCTACTATTTGAAAAATTGCCAAAAATTGGCGTCTCAAAGCCCAGATAAAAAGAATAAGTCATCTTTTGGAGAGATTTGAATAAGCCACGACATGCCATGTCATTTGGGCTAGCAATAAAGTGGTTGATTGGTTAGCTAATCAAGGGGTGATGAATCAACACAAATAATTTTCCATTCCGTGGCATGTCACATTAAGTGTTTCCGATTTATACCCTGGTGAGTTGCAAACTCTTCAGGATCTCCTTTAAGCAGACTCATCTTCTTCCAATTGAGGTGAGCATGCGTTGGTACAAATGGGATTTGATCGACCATCTGGGCCTGCCTCCCCTCCACGCACATATTAATGTCGTGGTGATGACAAGACCCGATAATCACTCCTCTGGTGTGACACTCCTCCTCAAGGGTTCTCAGGATCAATGTGAACCCTGGTACATGATTTGGCTCAATTCGACAATTTGGGAAATTAGCTTGGGTGATAAGGAGTTTGTAGCGGTTGATTAGTGTCTATGGTGCCTCACTAGGGATCTGGCCTTGGGTGAGGAAGGCAGATGAATCTTGCAATAGCTTGATGTGGATTAACATCGGTCTCCTGGTCTGCCCTTGGGACCCTGGTATGCAGACAGTTGCGATTCAGTTTTGATCCCTTGCTTATGGTGGAAACAAGGCCTTTTCATCACTCTTCCATCTCTTGGCTCCTCTCCTGCTCGAGCATACCACCACAGGTCTTTATAGGTGCATGGGTTTTTATTTGGCATTTGGTAATTTATACTTTGAGGTTAGGTCTCGCCTTTGGCCTGAAGGACTTTACTGTCTCTTGGCCAACCTTTTGGGGTTTTTTTTCATGTGAGAACTTGGGGTGGTGTCTAAGAAGTATTTTGCTCTGGTACTTGGGATGGGTATCTAGAGCCCCTTCCGTTGTCCTAGTAGTAGTATAGGGATAGTCACTCATCCCTACTCAGGTCTGTGGGTTTGTGGGTCTGGAGTATATTTCTTCCATTGCAGGTATTTGGCAACTTTCTCTATGGGCTCCCCCTATTATGAGCCACCACCACCCGTGCACAACAAAATGCCATGTCAATGGGGCTGCCCTTATCGCGGGCGGGGGCAGCAGGCCCAGGAAGGACGTCCTACACTAAGCCAACATTCGTCCTCCACTACCTCTTCCATTCAGGAAACAGAGGATGCTGAGGATTTTTCCCTAGCTAATTCGCCAAGTCGCCTAGTAGATCCTGCCTCTATGGAATCGATCACTGAGCAGTTGCGGCATATACAAATTGACATTGATGTTCTCCAGGACCACATGTACAAAGACCGTAATGAAATTGTTGCTTACCTCACTAACATTCAATACAGCCAGAATACCATTCTGAAGCAGTTGGACAACCTCCAATGTAGCCAATGGTTCACAAACGACCATCTTTGTAGCTTAGAGGCACGGGTGGAACATATTTACTTCCACATTCATGACCGTGTTCATTACTTTGCAGCTCCTCCTGTAATGCCCCCAACCCCCCCACCCCCATTCCCCTCCTGGGTATTGTTCCCTCACCTTCCCCACTTCAATCCATTTGGCCTTTGATGGATGTGTATCTTTGATACCCACCCAAAGATAATCAATACTTTCTCTTTTTGTTGTCCTTGTCCTTATGTCAAGTATAGTGTCTTGCTGAAGCACATCAAGGAATTCTGGAGAAAAATATCTCATAGATGGAATTTGAACATTCTCTCCTTGATCTTCAATCAAAGGAGGTTCATATAATCTCAAAAGCTTGAAAGCATTATTACCAATCTTTTCCATAATTTTAAATGGACCATAACAAATTGGTTTTAGCTTTTTACCTTCACCTTGAAGCCTTTCCTTGCTAATGTAAAACCAAACTTAATCACCTACCTGAAATTGATGATCCACACGATGCTTGTCATGCCTTGCCTTATACTTGCCTTGACTCTTTTCTAGTTGTTCTTGAATTGTTTGGTGAATCAACTGAATTTTCTCAATGAATTTCTTTGCTCTGTCTATGTCACTATGTCCATCTATAGCTACATATTTCTCAAAGATTAAATCCAAAGACGATTTAGGACAATAACCAAGACATGCCTCAAAAGGCGAAATTAGAGTAGAAGAGTGTTTTGCTCAGTTGTAAGCATGCTGAATATAATGCAATAGTTCATCCCACAACTTAGGATGCTTGTTGCAATATCCTCTTAGAAAACAAATTTCTATCATGCTAAGCACTTCAGTTTGACTATTTATTTGTGGATGAAAGGCTCTACTTTTCTTCAACTTGGTGTCCATCAAGTTCCATAAACTTGACCAAAAATTCCCAACAAATCAAGGATCACAATCACTTACAATAGAAGTAGGAAATCCAAAATGAATCCATAATTTTTGAAAGAAAAGTTGAGTTGTTTATTTAGTTGTAATTTTCTTTTTAAAAGGCATTAACATGCACATCTTGCTGAACCTATCCACAACTACATACAAATAATCATAACCTTTCCTTGATAAAGGAAGACCTCGTACAAAATGTATAGAAACACTTTCCCATGGTCGTCAAGGCACTAGAAATCATGTATGCAATCCTAGTTTCCTATTACTAGGCTTACTGTCTATGCACAATGAACAAACTCTGATAAAACATGACACATTTTCAAACATATGAGGCCAATAAAAATACCTCTGAACATTTTCCACTGTTTTACCTACATCGAAATGTCCAACAATAAGAGAAGTGTGTGCTTCCCTTGTGAAATTTACTCTCTCTCCCTATGGAACACAAAGTTTTCCCAAATGATATAACATATAATCATGTACATGTTAGTCCAATTCCTCAATAGGGTGGCCTTGAATCAAGTTTAAATACACCTCTTGAAAGTCGGCATCCTGTGCATATTGTTCAACACAAATTTCAGGAAAAGCATAATTATTCTTGAGTAAAATGGATACATTTACAACCGATCTAGAAAGCATATCAACAACTCTGTTATAAATGCCTTTCTTGTACCTGATTACCAAGTGGAATTGCTGTAAAAATCCCATCCAACGAAAGTTCCTTAACTGTTGTAATTTGGTTTGGGATTGCAAATATTGCAGAGGTTGATGAACAATGTGAATAATGGTTTCTTTTGCCATCAAATAATGCTTCCATTTCTTCACACTTTGTACCAATGCATAAAGCTCTTTATCATACGTAGGATAATTAATAACAACACCATTAAAAATTTCAGAATGAAATGAAATGGGCTTACCATGCTATAAAATAACTGCACCCATGGTGTAGTCACTTGCATCTGTTTGTATTTCAAATGGTTGTTTCAAATCCAGCAATACTAAAACTAGGGCTAAACTAATCTTTTGTTTCAAAGCATCAAATGCGTTTTGTTGTTTTCCTCCCCACTGGAAGACAAAATTAACACTGGTCAACGCATGTAGTGGAGCTGTTATGGAGGAGAAATTGGAAATGAACTTCCTCCAGTACTGCGGTGCTCCTAAAATACTCCTTACTTCTGTAACTTATTTGGGTATTGGCCAATTCACAATGACCGAAACTTTAGAGGGGTCAATCTTCAACTCACCTCCTCTAACTATGTGGCCCAAATACACTAAGGAAGTTTTCCCGAATTCACATTTAGACATCTTCATAAATAATTGTTTTTTTCGTCAAGACATCCAATACTTTCCTAACATGCTTGACATGCTCTTCTCGTGATTTGATGAATATAAAAATATCATCTAAATAGACAATTACAAACTCATCAAGAAATGATCTTAAAATATCATTCATAATTCTCATGAATGTAGTTGGAGCATTACAAAGACCGAAAGGCATAACCATCCACTCAAACAATCCCTGTTTGGTTTTAAAAGAAGTCTTCCATATGTTCTCCTCAATTATTCTAACTTGATGATATCCACATCTCAAGTCTAATTTAGTGAAATACTTTGCATTTTTCAACCGATCTAGAAGATCATCTATTTTGAGCAGTGGGTATCGATTCTTTATTGTAATCTTATTCAAAGCTAGATAATCTACACACATGCGTGAGGTTCCATCTTTCTTGGGTACCAATACAATTGGTGAACCACATGGTGAAGTATAAGGAAGAATTACTCCTTTATCTAATAATTCTTGGACTTGTTTCTTAATTTATAAGATTTCTAGAATTAACATTTGATACATACCGATGTTTGGGAGTGGATTGTCCTGTTGTAGCTGAATTTCATGCTAAATTCCTCTTTTTGGTGGCAATCCCTTTGGTTCTTGAAACATGTCTCCATATTGATTGACCACATCAACAAATTTAGCTTTCATCTTCACATCATGGTCTGCAAAGTATTCTTGCTCAGTGTCATTCTTCTGCTTAATCATAAGGAGCACAAGACTCTTGCTAGAATTGACTAGTCTCTTAATTTCCCCTACACTTGCCAAAGACAGACTAAGATTTTTGCGATGAGCTGTCACAATGTACTCCACTCCGTATTTGAACAAATGGTATTTGTTCTCAAATTTTTGGAAAACAACTCTCCTGTCATATAGATACGAGCTTCCCAATACAATCCCTCAGATATCCAATGGCACAACATCTAATTCAACTTCATCAACGAAATTAGCAGTGACTGCAAACCTGAAAACTCATTTCTGTGTGACCTGCAAATTAGCATCCTTGGTTATCCAACCCAATGGATATGTTTATGATGAGACACGATTTCCAGATTAATTTTCTTAACCAAATCCGCAGTAATTAAGTTGGCTTGAGATCTACTTTCGAACAGTGTATCGATCTTCATATGTTTGGAAATAACTCAGATATGAACAACTCGATTTGGTTTTCCTCATTTGAAACACTATGGGAATTATTTGTTGTGTTGGTGGTTGCCACAACTATCTCTTTGCTTGATTTTTCCATAGATTTCCCTTTGGTGACTGTGCATGGATCCTGGTTTCATCTCCTGAGTCAGAACCCAAGTCTTGTTGTACAGCAACGTTTGTCTTCTATTTCCCTTTATTGTTAAATTTCCTCGATCGTAATTCTGGATGAAACTTCCAACAATGAGCTTCATCATGTCTTTCCTTGGAACAATTCTTGCACAGGAGCTTCTCCCCTTCTTTCTTAACAGAAGCAGTTTTATTCTGCTTTCCTTTAAACTTCTTCCCTTTTTCACCACTCTGAAATGGCTTCTTCTTACCTTCTTCCTGTACATTTTTCCCTCTTTCTTCGAGGTGTGTAGCTTGAACACATACATCATCAAGATTCGTGGGACTGAACATAATAATGGTATGTCAAAGATAGCTATGCAACCCTCCTATGTATTTCACCAAGGTATCTTGTGACCGTAAGTCTACTCCTAGCATAAGAGCTCTTTTTCCTAAACTATTGAGTATACTCTTGCACATGTTGACCTTTCAACTGTCTAAAATTTTGCCGATTCATAATGGCTTTCTTCATAAGAGCTAAAGGATAGAACTGTATTTTTATAGCAACAATGAAATCATACCAAGAAATAGAGATATTACCATGTTTTTTGATCTCATCTTGAGTCCTTTCTTCCCACCATATAAGTGTTCCACCCTCCGTTCTCAATGAAACCAACTGAATTTTTATATCATCCTCTTAAAGGTTCTGAATTCTATAATACACCTCCAACTGACGAATTCAGTTATCGAGCTTCTCTGCATTAACTTCACCATTATACATAAGTAACTCTAATTTAACATCAAGCTTCAGAAAAGGTGATTTACAATTCCTTTCAAAGAATGATGATGAGTATGAGTAACAGTGGTCTTTTTGGAAGAGTGTCAATATGACTTTTAAGAAGAATATGAAGAAGATGGTGGAGATGGTGGAGGTTTGCCTCCATTCCCATTACCTCCTTTTCCATTACCTCCTCCTGAAGAACCTTCTCCATTGGGAGGCTTGGAGCTTTCTCCTTGCAATTTGTTGTTCCTCTCCTCATAGAGGACCTTAACCATCTCTATCATATCAAAGGAAGAAGTTCTGAAGGTCTTCTCATCTTCTATCATGATAGGTTCTCCTTCGTGAGACATAGTCTCTGAAGACTCAACTGCAACTTTAGGTTGTACTAATGTTGGAATCTCAGTTGCAACTTTTGCAACTTGAGGCTAAACTGGTGTAGAAGACTTTGGCAACCTTTCTCTTCTTCCACTTGACCCAACTTCAGATATTTCAACCAGCTTTCCTTCACCTTTTTTTAGCTTTAACCTTGTAAGCATGACATAAACTTGCAAACAAGTAAACCGTTCTTTCACAAAGAAAATCTAGTAAGCAAAACCAGAGCTTTGATACCAACTTGATATGAATTGGAGCGGATTAGCAATGATGTGCTTGTTGGAAATAGCAACAAGAAATGCTAAAAATAGCATTGTTGTGAATAACATTTCAGGTACCAGTGTTGGACATAGCAACAAGGAATGAAAAGTGGAAATGCTAAAAATAGCATTGCTATAAATAATATTTCGGGATAGATTCCAATTTTAGTTAGTCCCTAAACTAAAATTGAGAAGTAAAATTCGAATTTGATCTTAGCAGTTGTTTGTAAAATAATTAATTAATTCATCTTGAGTTAATTAGTTGTAGAAAATCAAGCATGAAGTCTATGTGAAGACATGCAATAGTTTCTCCATTGATTGAGGAAGTTATCCCTTGATTAAAGGAGATAAGAATGAGTTGTATTTGATTTGTAATTAATTAGCTCAGTTAACTGAGTTAAGTCCAGCTAAATTAGTTCCAAACAGTTGGAGGAACTAATTGTGAGTTTAGTCAATTAATGCATGCATGCATGCAACTAGTTTTCTCCAGATAACTGAATATTCTCTCATAAATAACTCATGCATGTCAGTTCAGAGAAAGACCTAGTTGAGATTAAAGGAAGAGATAGTGTACTATCAGTTGGAGGAATTTTCCTATAAAGGAAACTCATCCATGCAAAAGGAATTCACTCCTTCAGGATTGCACGGTTATTTCAGAGTTCTGAGCAGTGTGTGAGGGATTATTACACACAGGTGGCAGCTTCAGGACCTAGGAGAAACTATGCAAGGAAATAAGAGGCTTAGAGGTGTTGAGTCCCAAAATTGCATCTTTCCTACACCTTTTTCTAGCTTCTTCCCATTCATCTGAACCTCCTAAGTCATTAGTATCATTGCATATTAGTTTAAAAAACGGCATTTAAAGTGGTTTCTTGACTATGTGTTTGTGTTGCTATTGAACTAGATTTTTGTTTATACGCTGCGGAATCTTGTCATTTTCCGCAGCCATCCCAAGTTTCCACAACTGTTTTGTCAAAGTCTATATTGCAGGTGTTTCAGGCGAATCGAGCCACATGGGCAAGTTGCAACCGACGTGGACATGGACCGAGTCCTATTGGCTCAGTCGAATTCATCAGAAGAGGCCATAGTCAACGGTGGGCAAAGCGGTGGTCAACTCAAGAGTCCTATGGTGATACAACTTTGTTTTTCACCATGTGAAGCTTTGCGTGGTTGTTCCTAGATCTCGGGGGACAATTTAACACCTGTGGACTACTCCATGAATCGGATCCAACAGCCACCTTCCAAAGATTGAATCCTCACAGCAGCCATAGTGCTAAATCTCGGGACGTGGTTGTTTACGTGTCTTGTATCAGCACAGAATGTAGGAAAAAAATTATTTCATCCTCCGTTATAAATAATGCATTCTCATACGCATATTAGTTAGCTTTTTGGTAATGTAAACCTGACTGTAAAGGAACCCACTGTGTCGTAACTTTATCACTGTGTTATGACTACATTTTAATACATGAGAAGACTCTATTTCTGAGCTCAATTCGTGGTTGATCATTGATTGTCTAAGGATTGTGCAGAGGGCCCTGCACAGGCCGAGGTCTTGTTTATTACTGTAGAGTTTCATGCTTTATTTCTTTATGTTCTTATGCCATAATCATTCACTTGTATATATATCACATTTCTTATGGTATTAACGTTTGATAGCTGTCCATAGCCTTTCGCATGTTATATACTGTTAACTGATCAGTGCTTTTGTTTCAGATTACAATAGGCAGCCCGAGCATTTGCACATATTTTTCCAATGACTAATGACATGGAATTATTCTTGTCCTTCTGTTGATTTTCATTTCCTTTAGTTTTTAGTTCCAACACTGTGTTATCTATTTCAGTTTTGCTCATTTACTCTTCTGCAAGATAGATATTAAATTACTCATGTCATTTTCAATTACCTCCTAAAGCCAGAGCGAGTCAAATGGTGAGGGATTGAAGTATGAATGCGTAGTTTGATATTAGTTTATTTTCTGCAAGTTAGTTATTGAATTGCTCATGCCATTCTCAGTTACCTCCTAAAGCCAGAGCAAGTCGAATGGTGAGGGATCGAAGTATGAGTGTGTAGTTTGATATTAGTTTTATTTTCTGCAAATTATATATCAGATTGCTCAAGTTGTTTATGATTACCTCCTAAAGCCAGAGCGAGTCAAATGGTGAGGGGTCAGAATATGAGTTGATGTAATGTGATTTTAGTTTGCTTTGCTTGCAATTCTTAGATTTCTTTGAGTTCAGTTTTTCTTATATTTTCATGGTAGCAAGGATAATGGGTTTCATGGTCACTAGCTCACTGCTGTTTAATTAGAATAGTGGCACATTTTCACTCTCTTTTTAGGAATTAGTTTCATCATTGTATGTTTTTAAAAAAGTTTGAAGTTTTGAAAATCATTTTAAAAGACATCATTGCCTTGAACATTTATATCATACTTGTCTTTTAGAATTTCCATCTCACATTAGGGAATTAACATAAATAAATCCAAAACAAAACGAAAACTCAAAAACGACAAAAAAATAAGAAATAGATTATCTTGCACATATAGTGCGCCGCACTTCAACAGTTTACGACTCCCGGATTGACAATTAATACGACATTTTAGGGTACTCTAAATTGACCAAACATTTTGGCTCCGTTGCCGGGGAAGTGTAACTAGGTAGCCAATTTCCTAAAAAAAAATAAAACAACAAAAAGAAGGGAAAAATTGATAACGTCTTGAAGTATGCTCTCCTCTTGCACTTAGTGTGATCTGGAGGATCAGAAAAGAGAGTTATTGGTTCAATAATTTCTTAAGTATGCTCTCTTCTTGCACCCAGT
>APFE030381722.1:71085-91337 GCA_000404065.3 Pinus taeda | reverse complement strand
ATTGCACATGCAGTGGGAGTATTGAGCAAGTTTATGTCAAAACTAGGGAAGGAGCATTGGACAACAGTGAAGCGAGTTTTCAGGTATTTGCGTGGCACTAGTGATTATGGTTTGTGCTACCAAGGAAGACCAAGATTGGACGGAGTGTTGGATATTCATGGCTTTGTTGATGTAGACTGGGCTGGAGATTTGGATTAGAGAAGATCTACAAGTGGGTATGTGTCTAACCTATTTGGAGGTGCTGTCAGTTGGATGAGTAAGAAATGATCTATAGTGGCACTACCAACTACAGAGGTAGAATACATGGCAGCCACTCATGTAAGCAAGGAAGTAGTTTGGTTGTAGAGATTGTGTTCAAGTATAGGGTTAGTATAGGGAACTATAAGGATAAACTATGACAGCCAAAGTGCAAATTCTTGGTAAAGAACCCTGCATATCATTCAAAGACAAAGCACATTGATGTTCAATATCACTTTGTGAGGGATATGATAGAAGACAAAAAGGTGTTGTTGGTAAAGGTGGACACTTTGAAGAATACTGCAGATACATTGAAAACATCTATGATCTCTGAGAAGTTCTCTTGATGTAGAGAAAAAATGGGTGTTGCAGGGCTAGATAAATGACTAAGCTCTCTTGTGGCCCCCTGTGGAAAGCAAACAACAAGTGGGAGAATGTTTGGTTGTGTTATATTCTTTCCACGACTAGCCCACGTAGTTAACCGAGGGGTTAGAAGGGGGGTGGAGCCCCCCCCTTCGTTGCGCCGATTGTGTAGCAGGGGGAGTCACAGGGGGTTTGAGGGGTGTAGGTAACCCCACTCTATATTAGGTTGGGTGGACCTACCTATGGTTTTGTGCATGTTTTTCGCACATGGTTTTGGATGCGATGGTTTTCGGTCCATTGTTTTGGATGCGATGGTTTTCAGTCCATGGTATTGGATGCTTCGGCATGTATAAATATGTATTGTAACATTGAAAGAAAAATAATGAAAAATCAAGTTGGTAGTCCTGGTTTTGGGATCCAGTGGAAAATCTTTGTGTATATGTGTTTTATGTGTTATGCTCTTGCATTGTTTATTTTTTGTGTTCTAGAATTTGTATGTAGGTAATTTTTGTATAGGGTTAAAACCTACATATATTATCAAAAATCATCAACCGGATGTTGTAGAGCTCATTCCTCACATCAACCTTGTAGCTCTGATATCCCACAGCACATCTAGGAGTTGTCGTCACACTCAAGTCAGCTGTTTTGGGGTAAGCCCGCTTTCCATGACTTGTGTTGCATTTATGGTGCTTTTTTTGTGTTTTTCTTTGTATGAACACTGTCTGCTTGATTTCAATGAGCGCTTGTTGTTTTTTTAATACATACTAGCTTGTAATAACACCATTTCAGGTTTTGTTGCTATCTCACTACTATTGTATGCATAAAGCTATTTTTCACGAACGATCACCGATTTGGTGACTCACCTCACCCACATGTATGTTGTTCCATTTTCTGAATCTGACATTCACCATTTGCATGCATGATCATTCAATTACTCTTACAATCATTATCACCATGCATTCGTACTCACATTTACTTTTAGTTGCCCATTGGCGAGTCTGGGCAGCCTTGGCCTGGACTCTACCTCACCAAGGTAGCATTGCGCAATCTTGAGAGGGAAAGCTCTATCTTCCTCTCAAGAAATGTACATTTCTACCTAGCCACCATCGTCCAGGACTTCTTTATGCATTTATGAGGGACAGTGACTGCTAGCCTAGAAAATTGCGCAATGCAGTCACTAAGATTGCAACCATTACCAGCTGAGATTGCGCATTCTGCAATTCCAGTTGTCAACAACCAGACTGAACTGTGCATTGCACAATTCCAGCAGTCAGCCAGTATCCCAGAAGCCCAGTCTATGCCTTGCATGATCTTAGCAGTCATTCTCCCGACCTCCTAGCCGAAATTGCACAACCTTCATGATGAGTCACATAGGTATGTTGCAAGTCAGTTCCTAAGTTCATTTTGGTTTTCGACTGACAAATTTCTTGCCATGGGTGTTGCCATGTCTCTAGGTATTGCAAGTGTTCATTGCCTCTCAGTAGTATAGGTACAATGGTTTCCAAGAGAGTAGAGTCGAAGACACCGTTCACAGCGCACCTGGAGATGCAGTCAATCAAATTTCTATGAGCTTGCCCACTCACGAAGACATCAAGTTGTTTAGAGAGAAGGACATCAAGATATGACAGCAACAACATCACAATGAGAAGCATCATGAACAACAGTTGAAGGCAGCATACCGAATGCAATGAACACAATGAATGCAATGAATGCAACGAACACAACAAATGCAATGAATGCAAGAGGAAGGTTGTTGACAACACAGAGGCAGAACAAAGTTGCAAGCTCAAGTAGATCCACTGATGATGAAAGCAACTTTGGAGACTCAGGCTATGAGGTGACGGTGTGACATGAAGATCATGTGAAGACAGGGAATGGAACAGAGAAGGAGTTGCATGTGCTGAAGTGGCAACTCAAGGAAGAACATGAAGATGCACAAGCAGATGAATGAGTTGCAGTAGGAACATGAACAACAGTGGGAGCAACATGCACTCACAGATGAAATTGCGTATGTACAAGTTTTAGATCTATCCCAGTAGCTGGCATGGAGCAGACATGGTGAGCAGTGTTGTCGATTGCATGCAAGGGATTCAAAAACATGCATGTCATTGTGCGCACACATGCGATCCAACCCATTCAACACACTCACCAAGGCAAGGACAAGAAGAAACTCCAACTGGACCTGAACATGTATTTTGGAAATTTGATGCACATGACCACCAGCACACATTTGAAGATCAGCATGGACACTATACATCAGTGTATTGTCAGTTCAGACACACCTAAGAAACCCATGTGCACATTAGCAGACAAGTTGGATGAAGGAGCCGAACCAATGCACTGGTTGCAATGGAGACAAGAGATTGCTTCAGTAACATGTCACCATGAGGTGCATGCAAACCATCACGGATGACCAAGCTTGGCATCAACTCACCACCTTCACCATCAAAAGAATGTCAAAGAATTGATCTCATCACAATGAAATGAGTGTCAGTGATGTCTTGCATGGCTTTCTCAAGCCATTTTGTCTCACATGAAAACATGTGCTTTGTAATGTAACATCATGCCAAGAGGAAGTTCAAGTGTCAATAGTTGGATGTAACAGTCATAGAGTAGATGAAGAGCCATGAGGGTAGATGAACTGTCACAAAGGGGAATGTCAAGGGTCACCCCACCCTTTGCTATAAATAGAACCTCATAACTCATTGTAAAGGATTTTGGTCAGCCAAGCTTTCGATAATACTATCCTGGAGAGAGCTTGGACAATATTGTAACACGCCTTGGCTTCTCCACTGCACAAAGCTAGTACATCTCTTTGGAGGAGTAGGTGGACGTGGCTGTAACATTCGACTATTGGGGCTAGTAGGTTTACATGGATGTATTGTATGATTGGAACTTACACTTGTTTATATAATACGAGCCAACACGTTTTCATGCATATGTTATTATTGTAGTTGGACTGTTCCGGTTGTTGTAGCAATGCATGTTGTTTAACTTACGTAGTTATGTATGAACTGTTTTGTATGCAATTATATGAATCTTGTTGCAGATGTGATGTTGGTTTACCCATCACTTTAGATTGTCGACTGGCCTAATTTATAGCTTATGATGCATCTTCGGTCGTGTGTTCCCTTCCCAGCTTAGTATTGTTATAGGTTACCAAGGGGCACACTCATCTCAACCCCCATGTGTTAGAACCTCTCATACACCTTCCTTAACTCACTACAATGGTCATACCCTTGCTGCTGACAAATTTATCTTACTTGCCTCTATCCGACATCCCGGTCAAGGCATTGCTTTAAGACGACCCACTGCTGGGATTCATACACCAAATGGTCTAAAGTCTAATTGGGATTTCTTACCGAGGAGATCCCCTTACATGTTGGCAGGTCCAACACCGTCAACACAACATATAACCTAAGCTACAATTGAAATTAACACATTAAGGCTTGTAGATTCACAAGCTCATGCAATATACTAAAGCACAAGATAAGAATATACTTCTACTTGCAACCAGTGGAAGCGAATAGATCGATGAAAACAATATGAAGAAGAAGAAGATAAATCAATGGCACATAACACAAGATGTATATGGGGAAATCCACTACTCAAAACCCCGCTATCTGTATTGCATATATCAGAAATATGAGTGAAGATACAAAGCTTGTTCCCACTAGAACAATGCCACACAAGTATGCTCAACTCTCTTAGCTCACAAGCAAGATCTTGGCCAACACTTAGCAAATTATGTAGCTCTCCAAGCCCCTAATCTCTTTCGTAATTCCTAGGAAGAATAGCCCGTATTTAAGGGGAATTCATGCTTCCAAAACTACACAATCCAAACATAGGTTCTTCTCTTATTGCATGCATGATATTTACAACTCAGTAAATCACACAACTAATAGTACATTGTCCCTGCATTCTAGTCTCAACTAGTTCATTCTCATAATCGACATGCATGAGTTTCTGATGAGGGAATCTTTAGTTAACTAGAGTGAAACTTGTGGATGCACTAGTGCACATACTGAATGTTAACTCTCTATC
This sequence comes from Pinus taeda, assembly GCA_000404065.3. Taxonomy (NCBI): domain Eukaryota; kingdom Viridiplantae; phylum Streptophyta; class Pinopsida; order Pinales; family Pinaceae; genus Pinus; species Pinus taeda. The sequence continues at coordinate 86,693 of APFE030381722.1, read as the reverse complement.
AATTCCTCAAACAGTTCGTAACTAATTTAAGTGAACATAAATTAGTAAACTAAATTATCTAATTACAATTCACAATTAAACTGATCTTGGACCCCTAAAACTTAGGGAGAACATATACATGACTTCATAAAGACTTCCAACTCAAAATTCCTAAGCTAATTAAGTTAATTAAACTTAATTAACTATTTACAAGTTGCTATGAGAATAGAATTCAATTTTAGTTCTCAGTTTAATTCAAGGACAAATTAAATTGGAATTTCTTGTTGCCATTTCTCAATGAGGCTACCACACAATTATTCTCACTAAATAATCAGTATTCTACTCAAGTCCTCTACAAATAGTTACAATACTCTGGAACACTAGTCTACATGAACAACTTTATGAACAAAGAAAAATAAAGGGGCGTACACCCCTTAAACCTTTAGATGCATTACTTGGCATGTTCCTTTCTTCTCTTTGCATCTGTCCATTTGGCTTCTCTTGAATCCATCTTCTTATCTTTAATGAATGGGAACAAGGGATCTACTCCCCCTGAGTAGATTAACTCCCCTTTTCTTCCACACTTGAGTATGTTGAGTCCTTATTGGGGTAACAACATGAGTGTGTCCTTTTGCTTGTCTGAGTGACTTTCTGCTGCAATCTGAGCATATGTACCATTAATCATTCTTTTTCTTATCAATTAGAGCTAATTTTCATATTTATTTCAGTTCTTCTTTCTCATTGTCTGTGTTTTCTTTTTGCTTGATCAGCGGCGGAGGAATGGTTGGAACATGAACGATACTATCAGTGAGGTCCACCATAGGAATATCAAACCATGATATGTTAATTTCATTTTGATAATCAAATCTTAGATTTTCTTTGAAAAAGGAAATTAGACTTATATTTCCTTCTTGCTCCATTTGGCCTATTGTTCTTTCCGATGATATACAATGGTCCTCGTTGATCCTTTCTATGGGCTACACCTCTGTTTCCATTGTTCTGGAAAGGGAATCTCTTACTAAGTCTACATGTAGTTGGGTAGTGCCCAAAATTGTTACACCTATAGCATTCAACATTATTTAAAAAGGGGGAAAAGGATTTATTCTTACCATAACCTTTGTTCAATGAATGCCAGGGGGATATTAGTTGCAGGGGAGGAATCTTTGCCAGTGATGTGTTGACTTGACTGGTGAAATGCTAGACTTTATCAAAAACTTGTTGATTGAATAGTGCATCCCTTTTTCATTGATGCTAAAGTGGGAAAGAAGTAAGGAAAAAAATTCTTTCTTTTGCATTACTTTGATAACAATGCTTTTGGTGTGGCCATCAACGCCAAAGGGGGAGAATGGTAGACATCTGTCATTGATTGTAAATGATGTCAAAGGTGTTGTCAGTGATGTTAAAGGTAACATTATTACATTGACAAGCATGTCAAAGGTGTGGCAAAGATAAGATTTTTCCAAGAAGATAGGTGAACAAGTGTGTTTCAAGGATAAGAGATTTTGGAGCCATTATTAGTTTAGAAGATCATCTTAATTGTACTTAGAAACTAATCAGTTATGTAGCTCTCATGAATATATTTCCAACGACATATTAAAGTCTGAAAAATACTGTATTGCTCAGAAGATATGACTCGTCAAAGTTCTAAGGGTAAAAGTCAAATTTTGGTGTTTGGTCATGGGCCTTGTAGTACAACCAACAGGCATAGGTGGTAGGCGCCACCACATGGATTTGCAGGTGGACCAAGCTCAGGAGGTATAGCGCAGGTCCTACCTAAGACACATAATATCAACAAATAGCTTCCCTAGAGTTTTCCAAAGGAGCACAAGTCCAAACCTCTGGGGAGACACGATGCTAGGAGGACTAGGCAGAGGAAGAATGTGATTTGCAAATTAGGGGCCTGCAGGACACATAATCCTGGTGATCCATCCCTGGAAAAATTTGGATGATATTGATGTTTTATTCCCGGGGAGATGACAAAGTATTCATCAGCTGACATCAAATTTCCTGTCTAACCTTTAATATTTTAATAAAGAAATCACCAAAAAATTCCCAAGGCCTGAGACCCCCTCGCCTCAGTACCCTTGATAGCATGGACCAACTGAAGGAAGACACTTAGCACATTCTTATTGTATGAATAATACACTGTGGAAGCATGAAGTCACATGACATGGACCAATAGGGGCATGACACGTGGCATGCAGATTTCACATTTGGGCATCCAAGTGGGCTAAAAAAAATGATGCATGCCACTAGTCAACGATTCACATGTGGCAATGTGGTAGATAGAGTGGTGGACAGGTCAACATTGGGGACACTTCACCCATTTCCCTGGAAGTCTAGGCAGCCTAGTGGTTTCCAAAAGAGCTACAAGTTATTTCTCTAGAGTGATAGAGCGTCAAGACACAATGGCATATGACTTGGCACTAACACGTCATCCTGGAAGTTTATTAATTGGTTAATGTGTGTGGCGTGTGGAACACCAAGAACACATCACCATAACATGAAACCCCGATAGAAGTATTTTGGCCATAAACTAAGGTTCTTCAGTAGTAATGGTCATGGAAATAAGGCCGAGGGCTAAAGCACTTCTCTAGCACCTAGTTTTATACGTGGTTCCATGACCAAGGGTGCATAAGGTTAAGTGTGGTGATTAATCCTCTTAAGGCTTAATGCAAGGGCCCCAACAAATGGTTATATGCAAAGGTTTTATGTGTTGTAGTGTTAGGCCTTCGGGCTTGAACAAAATGCCTTTGGGCATAAGTTCAAATGATTGAATGAGTCAGCAACATTTTTGGTGTATTGGGCTATATTTGGCATTGTGGCGCTAAACTAGAAATGCGCTAAAACAGTGAAAAAAAACATGAATGAGTTGGCAACAAAGTTTATGGCATGGAAAAACTTAGCGACTTATTTGGCATTCCAACCAAATTTAGCACTTAGCTAAAGTTATAACTTTAGCTAAAGTCACAGTTAAATCTTGTAACATACCAAAATTTTAAAAATCAACAAAATAACTTAGAGATTGATATCAGGACATCAGAGTAGAGATTGATATCAGGACATCAGAGTAGAGATTGAAGACCATTAGTAGGCATCAAGAGGACATACCAGAAGGATAAAATCAAGAAGAAATAAAGATCAAATCATCAATTACTTGAATAAAGAGTTCAATTTAACTAAATGTTTTAATCCTAAAATATTCGCTCAAATCATTTATAAGCATAATCGAACAACCAAGTTGGTGGTTGTTGGTGAAATGGAATGCATATTGTAGTATGCATCAGGGGTGAAATAGAGATCATATTTGGTGTCTGAAAGGTGTTTTAGAATGAAAGAATGAATTGGTGATATTGGTGATAATTGTGTTTTTGGTTTGTGTTCAATAGAGGTTAGAAATTAGTGAATAGTATTTGTTGAACGTTCTTCTATGTTGGCAGAGGTGTTGAAATAGGTGATTGAGGTGTGTTAAAGAGAGAAGGGAAATTTTGTTTGAAGCAAGAAAGTATTGTTGATCTAAGTTTAAAAATAGTATGAAAGATCGATCAACATGGCCAATGTGTTGGAGATTGCATTTCAAGGGTTGTAGCTCCTTCTAGAAGTGGCTAGTAAATAATAAAGGGTAGGAGCTCCTTCTAGTAGAAGTTGATAAACCAAGGGTGGTAGTTGATAAAACTAGAGGTAGTAGTTCCTTTCAGTCGTAGATGATAAAATGGGGAGTAGGAGCTTCCTTTCAGTGGTAGTTGATAAAAACTAGGGGTAGTATCTCCTTTCAGTGTTAGCTGATAAACTGGGGATTGGTAACTTCCTTTAGGTGGCATCCTACGAAACCTGTAAGTAGAAGCTTGCATGGAAGTGATGTAATAGAAAGTTGTAGCTTATCCCTGCAAAAGGAATAAATAAGAAGATTGATGTCTTTATATTTTCATATGTGTGTGAGTATGTTGTTATGCATGCTTGATTTATGTTGCTACTTACATGAATGGATGTCAAATAGATTGAAAATTTTAATTTAAAAAATGTGTATAATTTGGTCACACTACTGATTCACCCCCCTCCCCCCCTCAGTAGTGTCCTGGTTTCTAACAATTTGGAGCAAGGCAATTCAACTTGGGATTTGCTTGGTAAGAGTCACACTTAGCATTTGGAGGGTCTTTTGGAATTTATGTCTAAAGGCTACAGTATCAAGGCATACTCCAAGTTTTTTTTTTTTTTTGGTTCTAATTCTTCAATTTTGGTTAAGCTCAATGTGTGATTGATTTGCAACAAGCATTCCTCCATCTCTTATCACTTTTGCATTAGCTCTTATTTGGTATATGTCTCTATAGTTCCCTTAGTTAGAGTCATAGTCACATATTACCTCTTGATACTTTATTCATTATCCTTTGGGTGTATGATTCTTTGCCCTTGTTGAGCTATGGATATTATATTCTTCTCAAGTATAGCTTCATAAAATTTTGGTTTATTAGTTCCTTGCTAATATTGTTATTTTATTTGTCGACTAAGTGCCATTTTTGTGTGTTGGACCAAGGGATCTCTCTATACATTTTTCATCCATTTGAGTAAAATGTTTTTGTCAATTTTAGTCATGTTTTCTCATTTTTGTCACATTAATGGATTATAAGGAAGCATAAGATATTCATAGGGTTCTTCAAAGTATTTAAGAGTCCATACAATGCAACTTAATTGTCTCTTTTCTTGGTGACTTCTAAGGTTCATGAAAAAGAACATGAATGTACTTTGCATCAACTATGAATGCTCTAGTTCAACAAAAGAAGAACATATATGCCCTGGAGGTAAAATATAAATGCCTTGAAGCGAAACAATAGATTCCTTGGAGGTGAGATCTAATATGTGAAGGAATACGATCATCAATCTCAGTAAGGATTCTCATTCCATAGATTCCAACCATAGGATGTAAACAAATTTTGTCTAAGCAATTTTTAAGGAGGATGACACACTGCACCAATGTTAGAAGACATAGGAATTGTGACACTAAAACTCCCTTCCTTGAAATATAGGGTGGGAAGAAGCTAACAATCACTATTTGTTTCATTAATCTATCTTTTGTACAACAATTAGAATATGTATTAAGTTATATACCTAGAATGAATGTTGGGATGTTTTAATAGGGGCATTTGCAAACTCCATTTTGTAGTTTACCTTAGGATATCATATTTTGTACCTTATTGTTTAGCTTTTCTATAACGATTTTTAGTATAATATTTGCTAGTTTTGATTTTAAAAAGAAGATAATAGTGAAATAAATATAAAATTAGGAATCTAGTCTAATGAAAATCACTTTCAAATCAATTTTAAAATTAATAGCAATACACACTATCCTATCCCCCTCGTAAAACTTTATATTTCCCTTATTTAGAGCATGTCTATAATTAAGTACCTAATTTACAAGAACAAAATAATCAACATAGAAGACAAGAAGCTTCCACATGTGATTAAAGTGGGGATGAGAGATAAAAACATATGAAGTCTTGGCTAAACCATTGTGGAATCGAGGAAGAGGTCACTTTAAAAAATATCAATAATATAAATATATTATTACACCTAAATTAGAGAAAATTAAGATTCTATAAATAGATTCTTAACTAGAAAAAAGAGGTGGGCACTTTCTCCTAAAATGTCCTTCATACTCCCACATCAAATCTCAATTTAAGAGTATTTGTTGGTGTACTTTCTCTTAAAATGTTCTCCATACACCTACCCTAAATCTCAATTTCAAAATATTTGTTACAATGACAAGCTTATTAACTTTGTAACTCATTATTAAGACTACAAGGCAATACCAAACCTTTTAATCACTTCACAAAATAGCATTTGCACCAAAAGGGTGCAAAGACATGCCGATAGAAGTGTAGATGAATGTAAAGTGACGTAGAGGTAGCATTGTGTTGTAGCAGCTACAACCACCCTCCAAAAATTTTCTTTAGCCTCGTTGTGGAGCCTCCCTACCAACCTTTCACATCACTTTGTCTTGCTTCATCAAGTACACAAGCTTCAGTGTTTTGCTTGCACAAATGTTTCCTATCAATCATAGCTTGATGCATTCCCCTCATAGGTTGTTCACCTGGACTTGGTCCAGCTGTAGGATGAGCAACTTCCCCAATAAATTGCACATTTCTGGAGGGAAACCAACCTTCCCTCTAGGAATTGCGCAATCCTGTTTAGCAGCCTGCTGGGCTCCAGAGTTGCGCAATCCTTCTAGTCAACAATCCCAGTGAAAATTGCGCAATTTTCCCCAACAGGGCTGCTTGTTGGGCAACAGATCCCCCCATAGGGTTTTTGGGGCTTGTAGCCCAAATTTTGGTCAAAAGTAATGTAATACCTCGCGAAATGCAGACACAGAGCACAAGAGTCTTTGTTTGTCCACCCTAAAATATTGTAATTTAATATAGAATGTGTCGGCCTAGCAATGGTTTGCAGACCGTGGGAATGTATAAATAGAGCGAGGCTCTAAGTGTAGAAGTCAGTTTTTGGTTAGTCTTGATCGGAAGGGTTATGTGTTTTTGAATATGATATTCACTTTGAGTTTGTAAGTCCGAGTCTTGGGTTGTAGGAATAGGGAGATGCTTTGCAGCTATGTGAGCAGAGGCCTGGTAGAGTCCGCAGTTGTGCACGGACCCCTGCAGTTGAGTGCGCAGGGCAGAGTTGGGATTGTAACAGAACAAAAGTTTAATAAAAGCTAAGTTGATTATGAAATATTGTGCATCTATTCGTAGATCTGTATGTTTATGCTTCTGTTATATGTTTATGCATCTCCTTACGTTTTATGATTGCACACACTTGTTATGAATGTTGAATGATTGATAAGAATATTGGGCCCACAAAATTAAGTTAATATCTATAATAATAGCGCAATAAGGATAAAGGATCTAGACTGCACCTCTTACGCTCTTTACAGAGCTACGCGAAGGTTAGACAGTTGCGTGGAGAAGTGTGAGCATGCAGGATCGGTTTGCGAACTTCCCAGACTTCATCAAGACATCCCTAGGGTGTGGAAACCTAGTTCTAGCTTCATCAAGACATCCCTAGGGTGCGGAACCCTGGTTCCAGCACCCTCCCATACTACCTCGGGTGTGACCTCGGTCTGTGCACTACGGATTGTTACCGAAAGGGCCGGTAGTTTCAGGATTTGTTTGGCTAAATCACGTCTGAACCTGGGTTAGGCCCCAACAAGCCAACAAATGGTTCCATTTCCAGGACCGAGATCTGCCTAAGGGATGTCTGATGTCAGAACACTGGAATCCTACAAAGAAGGAAATTGAAGATTGGTTGGATCAGAAGCTTCATGAGTTCTTGACACAGGAAAATAGAACTCCGCAGATATCCTAGAAGTGGTGGCTCGATCGCTACTTATATACGAAAACCCACGAGATCTTATTCACATCCTTCTCTTTAGAACTGTATGAGTGGATCGTGAGGCTAGCCGACAGCGAGGGAAGGTATAAGCTCGATCAACCGATAGTGTGGACTCTGGAGCTAGTGCACAGACTAGAGGCATCAGAAGATAAGATCGCACTGGCCGTGGACCATTGGCTCGACCGGATAATAGGGGGATTTATCACTGAGTTCGCGGTAGACATGACCATGAGCTATAGCGAAGTAGAACGACGTTTTATCAAGGGACTGCGAGGAAGGTACATCAAATCCCTGAATACTTGGATTAAGATGTTGTTAAGTGAAAAGAAGGTTATGCGAATACATTAATGATTGGAACGACATGGAGCGGAAAGATCTACAAAGGGATTGAAGGATTAGGGAATAGTCCTTTAATCTCACCTCCGTAAGAAAGCGAGGAAGAGCACGCTCGGGTTTGCCTGAGAAGTGCGGTTAGTTTGATAAGACAACGCATTTTGTAGTTATCACCTCCACTTACGCCATCACCCGCTTCACCTCCTTCACCTCGATCTTCACCTACCGCACCTCCACCACCCCCACAGTTCAGCATGGTGAGCGTGATCAAGCTACCCGTTTTCAGAGTAGGGAATGAGGATCTGGACTAGTTCTGGTTCGTGGTAAGAGCAGTGTGGGAAGCACAAGGGGTCATGGATGACAACATTAAGAAGGCCACATTGGTGAGCGCATTGCAGGATCGCTTGCTGACATGGTATATCAAGCACTCGAATGATCACCCAAATGCAGGAATAGCGGAGATCCAAATTGCGTTGAACAAAGAATTTAGCTGGCCAAAATCAGAGACATAGTCAATCATCAGATTTAAAGAGATCGCAATGCTTCCAGGTGAGACCCCCCAGAGGCTGAAGAGTACGATCCACAAGGCCAATATGATGCTAAAGGATGTGCAACACCGCGTGTGGTTTGTGGTGTCTTTGACACCACATCAGAGGACGGCGCTATCACAACAGAAGCTTTCAACCCAGGCAGAAGCATTGGAAATGGCAATGAGGTTGCATGAAACACTGATACAGGATCCAGGATTGGGAGTTCAATAGATCCATGTGTAGCTTCAGAATCTCTGCCTAGAAATGGAGAGCTTGAAGCAGGATAGCGCACCCCGGCCCGAGACGTGCAAAGAAGTGTGGTACATAAATTGTAAAGGCCAAGGTCACGATAAGGATCACTGTCCAGTATTCGTGAACTACTTGGTAGGAGGGGGACCAATTACATTGAGACCAGAAGCACAAGCAGGGCCAAGTATGGCACTTGTGATCTGGTGCATGATTTGTCAGTTGGGAGGGAAGCACACGATGAACAATTGTCATTTGTTGCAGAAGTCTACACAGACTCCCCATCAGTTATTTTGCAATTTTTGTAGATCGGTGGGCCACGACGAGCATACTTGTCATAGCTACGAGTTGATGATGGAGCGGACCCCAGCATATAGAGTGTAGACAAAAACATGAGGTCTCGACCCAACCGTGGGGATGGCTCGCGCTGGATTTCAAGGCCGAGGTCAAGGAAAAGGAGGAATGGGGCCAGGAAGGGGCTGAGGACAGTTAATCTGTTACAATTGCAGAGAACCGGAGCACTACGCTTGTGATTATACCAACCCAACGAGAATATCTTGTTTGTACTGTTCTTAGTTTGATCATGAGATGGTAGATTGTCCTACATTGATCGCACAGATGTGCGAGAAAGGGTTACTACAGCCTACTCCAACTCAGAATATCCAAATGATGAGGTCTGAACCGTGCATAGAAGACCCCACCGTGAACATGATGCTCAGAAGCAGCGCAACCACAGGGGAAGCAGCCCGAGGAAGATACATGGGTTCACAAGTCTCCTACAAAGGAACTTGAGTTTGACTTAGAAAGAACAAAGGAGACATTTATGGAAGCTAAGAAGAGCTTTGCGGAGGCCTCTACTTCAGGTAGTAAGGATCAACCAGAGACAGTGATGGATCCTTCTATGCTAACTACCTTTCGAGAGACACGCATGAAATTGCCGTGCGACAATAAGGCGGTTAAAGGACTATAGGAATTGATAACTAGGTTCACAGCGTCAGGGGAACTGCGCATAGTCCAAAAACTAGGAAAGCATACATTGCGCAACGGGAGAGAGATGAGATTAATAGCATAGATTGGCGAATATGAAATGGATCAGGTAATTCTAGACCTGGGTTCAGATGCGAATGTGTTACTAAAGTAGACATGGGAACGCATGGGCAGGCCCGCATTACAGTGGTCCCCTATTCAATTACGGATGGTGAATGAATAAAAGATCTTTCCCGTGGGGAGGTTGCAAGGGGTAAGAGTTGATATCGAAGGCGCAAGGACATAGACAAACTTTGAGGTGATAGAGATTGTTTATGACAACAACCCTTACCCTGGGTTGGTAGGAATAGACTGGGCCACCAATATGAATGGAGTCATCAACCTGAAGAAGCGAAAGATGATATTCGAGAAAAAGTCCCTGCGTGTAGTCATTCCGCTAGATCCAGCCGAAGGAATGCGCTACACTGAACCTTTGCGCGACGATGGAAGTGATGATGAGTTGGATTGTATATACAATATAACTGCGTGAGATCAGGATTGGGTGAATTCGACTATAGATGGAATAATCTCGTGGGAACGTGCAAGTTCCTATGCCTCGGATTCAAACAAAGAAGACGAACGTTGGCACAATCGGTTGAACGAAGTGACAACGCTGAATTGCAACATGATGAGTAGATCACTGCGTTGCATAACAGCCCAGGCCCAATATCTACCGACATATGATGGATTGATAGCTGTGGATGAATTCTTGAGAAATTTTGAGAACACAGTACTGGAGCAGTAGTGGTTCGATGCATTAAAGTGGGCGCTGCGTGCAACACCTATGTAGTGGTGGGGAACACATCAAGGAAATTTTGAAAACTGGCGTGGCTGCAGGAGGATGATGTGGTTACAATTTGGGAAACCAGAACTATGGCTAGCAGATAAATACGATGGATGCGATGCCCGTGCACGCACCTCGCAAAATGGACCAAGGCCTATGGAGAAAAGCCTCAGCCTGAATGGGTACACTTATTCTATCAAACCCTGGATGTCATACCCATGAATTGGTAAACTGAGACGAAACTTCGACATGGCACAGGCAAATGGGATGTGTTGCACGAGGGATTTTTGTTGACATTCACATTTGAAGACCGATGGTCAGATACTGTTGACGATGCGCTACAAGCCGTGAAAGCTGCCATCTTCAAAATACCACAGGAACCACGGGAAGAAGTTAAACCAGCATGGGCAAACCAATTAAGTCGTGCCCTAGAATGTTACAATGTACAAGTAGAAGAGGATGATGATGACCCCCGAAACATTAATATTCCAGAAACTAAAGGGTGTCGTGAAGTTTGAGGACCATCAATTGAGGACCCTAACGTCATTGTGCCATTAAAAACAAAGTAGGTAAACATAGGTATAGACGCGGAGCCGAAGTACGTGACGCTTGGGGATTACTAGGATGATGCTATGGTAGATAAGGTCATCGAGTTACTCCGCGAATATCAATATTTGTTCCCGACCAAAATCACAGACTTCAAGGGGATCATTAGCAATTTAGGGATGATGAAGATCACTCTGAAACTGGAAGCGAAGCCAGTTAAATAGCGATCTTACGGTTTGAATCTGAAGTATAAAGAAAAGGTCCATGAAGAATTAGACAAAATTCTTGCAGCCAGAATTATTGAACCAGTGGAAGAATCAAACTGGGAGAGTCCTATGGTAGTACAGGAGAAAAAACAAAAGGGAAAAATTAGAATCTGTGTGGACCTTAGGAAGCTTAACGACGCCTGTGTTCACGATCCATTCCCAACACCATTTATAGATGAAGTATTGGAGAATGTTGGTAGACAAGAAGCTTACTCATTCACGGATGGTTTCTCAGGGTACCATCAAATCAAGATTGCACCGGAAGATAGGAGCAAGACAACCTTCGCCACCGAATGGGGTTCTTTTCAATACACCGTTATGCCCTTTGGACTGAAGAACATGCCAGCGATATTTTCGTGTGTAGTGGTGGTTTCATTCAAGGAATACATCCACAAGTTCTTAGAGATCTATCTGGATGATTGGACTATATTTGGGTTAGTTAAACACCATATAACAAGTTTACGATTGATGTTGGATACTTGCCAATGACACCAGATTGTGCTAAATCCGAAGAAGTGCACCTTCCTAGTCCCCTTTGGAAATATGCTTGTCCATGTGGTCTGTAAACAAGGCCTGATGGTGGACCCTGTGAAGATTGTCGTTACTCTCAATCTGGAAGCACTGTGAAGTGTCAAACAACTACGCGCCACGTTGGGGCACACTGGTTACTATAGAAAGTTTATTAAGAGCTATGCACAAATCACAGCACCAATGGAACAGTTATTGAAAAAGGATGCTACATATTGATGGAATGATTATTGTAAGAAAAGTTTGGATCTTCTCAAGGAAAAATTGGCATCCACTCCCATTTTGGTCTTCCAAAAATGGGACATTGAATTTCATGTACATGTTGATGCGTCGTGTATCGCACTGGGCGTTGTACTTACATAGGAAGGCACGGAAGGTGTGGATCACCCGATCGCATTCGTGAGTCAATGACTGTCCAAAGCAAAAAAGAAATGTTCTACTATTAAGCGCAAAGGCTTGGCCATGGTATATGCACTCCAGAAATATGACCACTATCTATTTGGGGGGCACTTCAAGATGTATACCGATCATTCTGCGTTTAAATACCTGGTGAATAGGCCTATGTTTGGGGGGCGCATATGCAGATGGCTGTTACTGTTTCAATAATATGACTTTGAGGTCATCGTGAAGCTAGGATGCCTAAATGCAGGACCAGATCACCTATCACGAATTGAGACCGGCAAGGAACCAACAAATTTGGAGGAAGGACTACCTAATGCAAAGCTCTTTGCAGTACATGTCGTGGATGGCCACTTCGAAGATATAATCCATTTCTTAACCACAGGGACTGCACCACAGGGATATTCAATCCAGTAGAAGAAGGAATTGGTGGTACGCACGGTGGATTTTTCTGTCATCACGGGGAACCTCTACAAAATGGGAAACGATGAGATATTATGAAGATATGTGCTTGAATTTGACTGAGGATAGATCCTCATGGAAGCACATGGGGGGGTTGCAGGAGGACACTATGTGGGATTGTCGATGGCGCAAAAGATTCTTCACACCAGACTATGGTGGCCAACCCTCCATCAAGATTCAAAGTGTACTGTCGTGCCTACAACATATGTCAATGAATTAGGAAACCATCGAGAAGGGATGAGATGCCACTCAATCCACAGATGACGCTGCTGCCATTCAAAAAATGGGTGATAGACTTTGTGGGGCCAATCAAACCTCAAGGGAAGATGGGTGCGCGCTACATCATCACCGCGACAGAGTACCTGACTCGATGGGTGGAAGCATAACCAGTTAAGGACTGCACGACTGCCACGGCTGTGAAATTTTTGTTCGACAACATTTTGACATGGTTTGGATGCCTGAAAATTTTAATGAGTGACCACGGAACACACTTCCTCAACGAAACTATTAGCGCACTGACCCAGGAGTTCCAGGTGTATCATCAGCAAAATACGTCGTACCATCCACAAGCTAATGGGACAGTAGAAGCATTCAAGATTCTGGAGACTGCGCTGACCAAAGTATGTAACACGTAGCGAAATGACTGGGACTTGCACATACCTGTCATATTATGGGCATACAGAACCACATGCAAGAAATTGACAAGTCAGACACCTTTCAGATTAGTCTATGGCACGAAAGAAGTCATGCCAATGGAATACATCATACCCAGTTTGTGGATAGCAATGATGATAGGCATGTTAGACCACGAAGCCTTGGAAGAGAGACTCGCACAATTTGGAGAACTTGAGGAAGAACGGTTTGTGGCGGGATTCCATCAGTAGGTATAGAAATAGCACGAGAAAGCTTGGCACGATTGCCATATCAAGTTGCACACATTCAAGATAAATGATTTAGTGTTGTTATATGACAGCAAGTTCAAAAAATTTCCTGGAAAATTCAGAATGCATTGGTTGGGACCATTTGTGGTAATAGAGGTCATATATGGCAGCACGGTCTAGCTAGTCAAAATTAATGGAGAGCCCTTCCCAGGAAGAGTATGTTAGGTAAACTTGACTCAGGATAGAGTCAAAGTTGACCAGGTTAAATAGTGATGGTTTTGGGGCACATGGTATTGTGCACCCATAGTATTCTTCCCGTGGTATTATATGTAATGGAGCTTATAAAAGGCTGGAAGGATTCATAGTAATGAAAGACCTGGAGGTGAGCAGTGAAGGCTCACTTGGTCGGATTGACTAGGGTTTTGGCCAATGCTAATAAGATCTTATTAGGTTGGGTTTTTCCCCAGATTTGGGTTTTTCCTGGATAAACATTTGTGTTTATGTGTCTATGGTTGTTGCTGGTTATTTTTATATTTATTCCTCTCAGTAATTATTTATGTTATGCAGTAAATTTCTTAAAACCTGGTATCAGAGCCAGATATTGGTTTCAAAGGGATTCTTTGATGCCAAGGTTTTATAGTGCCTGGTGAGATCAATGCAACCTTTTTATAGATATAGGTCTGAAAATAATGGTGGAACAATCGTACGTGGAAGAACCTCGAGGAGAATGTGCGGAAGATAGTGTAGTAACTGCTAGGGATCGCAGTGCAATAGAGGGCAATCTCACTGTCATCTGTTAACATATAAAAGAAAGATAGGAGGGAAGGTTTGAAATTGGATGGTATACAGCCCCCTTTCAATCTCCTTTAGGGAGAGAGATTGAAGGGACGTAGTCGCTTGTCCGCACCAGGCAAGGGGCTGATACCATTGATCCATTCCTGCTCATAGTTGAATGGAAATGACATATATAATAACGGATCGTTGCTCATTCATTCCCCAACAAGGAAGCGGTAGGGCCTGAGCGGCAGCGTAACATATCTTTCCTGAGCGGTAGCGTAACATATTCTCGCATTATTTCTCCTCTGTAGAAAGTAGTAGGATAATCAGGAGTAAAAGGAGGGAGAGTAGGAGAATAAGGGAGTAGGGAGTAGGTATGGGGTATCGGGGTTCGGGAGTCTGGAGTGGGTAGTGGGCGCAGGGGGTAGCGGGTGCAGGTAGCGGTTCTCAGGCGGATCCAATGCAGCAGCCTAATGAGCCTCCTTATGATCTATCTTTCTTGATGGTCTAGCTCTAAGCACGACTAACTGCCTAAATGTCAATATCTCAAGCCTAAAAGCTCCACCCAATTGATACTGGCCTTCAAGTAGATAGCAGTGGTAGTACGCCTCCCAGCGGCTTCCAGGTCATTATAGGGCTCCTAAGCTTACAGATGTACCTATCTATATTATGGGCTTAGCTGCTTTAACCACAGGTTGTTTAGGCTTATGAAAAGATTGTATTCGAAACCAATATAGGTGAAAGGTCAAACCACGGCTTAACATAGGAAAAATGGCTCATCTTCTCACACCTGTGATCCGCTTTCTCCTTTCTAATGAACCCCCGAAACTGACTGTGTTTCTGTCCGCTGCCAATGTTGTGGGTGCTGCTGCTGTGTGCTCTGATGTTGTGTGTTGCTGCTGTGGGCTCTGCTGTTTCTTCCACTTATGTTTTATTAGGGCTTCTTCCTTCCTCTCCTTATCAGTCGAGCCCCTGACAGACCTGTATGAATTGTGTTTCTAGCTCCTAAGCTCCTTCCAACTAATGATTGAAATCTTTCTTTCTTTCTCGCCAACACCGGTTTCTATCCCACCCCCTAAGTAATATGGCTCGGCTTGTCACACTGGCCCCTCTGTTTGGTCTACGCCAACTAAACTCCACTAAAGTGACGCTTCTACAGTTGTAATCTGACAAACAATGGCTCCCCTTTCTTTGTCACAAGGCTCCCCGTAATCTTCTCTAATCTTCTCTGGCTGATGTTGTCCCAGCAGTTCCCATCGGCCCAATCCAATCATTCGGGGGCCAGTGTAATCCCCCCACCTAATAAGTAAGCGATAGCGATCACCCTTCAATCCACCCATGACAAGCGCTATGGATGAACGCGCTCTTCAAAGACAACCTGGGTCGATGACTGGCCAATCCCAACCTTGCTCTTTATT
This sequence comes from Pinus taeda, assembly GCA_000404065.3. NCBI lineage: Eukaryota > Viridiplantae > Streptophyta > Pinopsida > Pinales > Pinaceae > Pinus > Pinus taeda. Next base: position 71,141 of record APFE030381722.1, on the reverse strand, counting down.
TGGTACCTTGCTCCTCTCCTCTTTATCTGTCACTGTTGCTCGTTCCTCTCCTTATC
>APFE030381722.1:49892-71075 GCA_000404065.3 Pinus taeda | reverse complement strand
GCGAAAATCATGCACAAAACCATAGGTGGGTCCGCCCAACCTAACATAGGGTCCAAAACCAAAATTTTCCGGGGCGCTGACCCAGACCCCATAAAGTGGGGTTACAGGTACCCCTCAAACCCCCTGTTAACTATGCGGAAAGAATATAACACAACCCAACAATCTCCCACTTGTTGTTTTGTTTCCATAGGGGGCCACAGGAGAGCTTAGTCATTTTTCAGCCCTGAAACACCCATTGTTTCTCTACACCAAGAGAACTTCTCAGAGCTCGCAGATTTTGTCAATGCATCTGTAGTATTCTTCAAAGTGTCCACCTTTACCAGCAACACCTTTTTGTCTTCTATCATATCCCTCACAAAGTGATACTGAACATCAATGTGCTTTGTCTTTGAATGATAAGCAGGGTTCTTTGCCAAGAAATTGCACTTTGTCTGTCACAGTCTATCCTTATAGCTCCCTGTACTAACCCCATACTTGAACACAATCTCTACAACCAAATTGCTTCCTTGCTTGCATGAGTGGCTGCCATGTATTCTGCCTCTGTAGTTGATAGTGCCACTACAGATTGTTTCTTCCTCATCCAACTGACTGCACCTCCAAATAGGTTAAACACATACCCACTTGTAGATCTTCTCTGATCCAGATCTCCAGCCCAGTCTGCATCAACAAAGCCACGGAAATCCAACACTCTGTCCAATCCTGGTCTACCTTGGTAGCACAAACCATAATCACTAGTGCCACGCAAATACCTGAAAACCCGCTTCACTGCTGTCCAGTGCTCCTTCCCTGGTTTTGACATAAACCTGCTCAATACTCCCACTGCATGTGCAATGTCTGGTCCAGTACAGACCATGGCATACATCAAGCTACCGACTGCACTTGCATATGGAACACGGGACATGTCCTCTTCCTCTTCTTGTGTCTTGGGACACTGTTCAGCAGATAACCTCACACCTTCAGGAATAGGAACCTTCACCGGTTTACTATCCCATATTAAACCTCTGCAATATTGTCTCGACATACTTCCTCTGGTTTAACCCGAGCTTCCTCTTTGCCCGATCTCTTTTAATTTCCATGCCCAAAATATAGTTTGCAGCACTGAGATCTTTCATGTCGAATTTGGAGGACAAATTGGGTCTTCAAATCCTGGATAATTTCTTTGTTATTTCCAACCAACAACATATCATCCACATACAAGACCAGATAAATAACACGGTCACCAATTAATTTAAAATACACACAATGATATGCTTTGCTTCTGGTGAAACCAAGTCCCCGTATAAATGTATCAAATTTCTGATACCACATCCTTGGTGATTATTTTAACCCATACAGAGACTTCTTTAACTTGCATACTAGTTCTTTCTTACCCTTCACCGCAAAGCCTTCAGGTTGCTTCACGTAGATCTCCTCTTCCAGATCCTTGTGAAGAAATTTTGTCTTCACATCAATCTATTCTACCTCAAAATCAAAATCAGCAGCAACAGATAAAAGTAATCTAATAGAAGTTACCTTGGCAATAAGAGAAAAAATATCACCAAAACCAATTCCTGGCACCTGGGAATAACCTTTTTCTACCAACCGAGCTTTTTATTTCTCCACCTTTCCTTCTGCATTTGTCTTCTTCCTGAACACCCATTTGCTGCCAATGGGTTTCCTTCCAGGCAGAAACTCCACCAGATCCCAAGCCTCATTTTTTTACAAAGATGCCATTTTATCAACCATGGCCTCTTTCTAGAGTTTTCCATCCTCTGAATCTATTGCTTCCTTCACAGTTCAGGGATCATCATCAATAACAGATAAACAAAATTTTTAATAGAAAGTAGATGGACTATACCTTTCTGGCTGCCTTCTTTCTCGAACTGATCTTCTCACACCCGGAGTTTGTGGCTCTTCATCTTCTAACTCCTCCTCTAATGTAGAGTCTGATTCTTCCTACTTTAGCTCAAACTCTATCTTCTCAGGTTCCTTTGGTTGGCCTTCATGTTTAATAACATCTTTCACCTCTCTGAGCACCACATCGTGGCTGTACACAACCTTCCTTGTTACTGGGTTCCAAAGCTTATAACCCTCTAAACCATCCTTATACCCAATAAAGATGCACTTTTCATATTTACTATCCAACTTGGTTCATTTCTCCTTTGGAACAAGTACATATGCATCACATCCAAATACCCTCAGATGTGAAAGAGAGGGTTTCTTACCAGTCCATACCTCTTATGGAGTCTTATCCTCCAATGTTGATGAAGGTGATCTATTGACCAGGTAACATGCTGTCTCCACTGCCTCTACCCAAAATTCTTGTCCTAACCCAGCACCATTGAGCATGCTTCTTGCCCTTTCCATTAACGTCTTGTTCATTCTTTTTACAAATCCATTTTGTTGAGGTGTATATGGAGTAATATTTTGTCATGCTATACCACACTTCTTACTGAATTATTCAAATTCCTTACTGCAAAACTCTCCACTATTATCTGTGCTCAACACCTTTATCTTCTTCTCTATCTGGTTTTCCACCAGAGCCTTAGATTCTTTAAACCTGTCAAAGACTTCAGATTTCTTCTTAAGGAAATATATCCATCTATTCCTTGAGAAGCCATCTATAAATGATACATGGTACATAGACTTACCCAATGATGGAACCTTCACAGGTCCAAACACATCACTGTGCACAAGCTCTAATACCTATTTCGCCCTCTTACCACCAGAGGGGAAACTCACCCGATTCTACTTCCCATATACACAATTTTCATAGAAATAAAAAAACAAAGAGCTATTACTGATACCTTCTACCATACCTTTACCATGAAGTATTCGAAGGCCCCTCTCTCCAATATGTCCAAGCCTTTGATGCCACAACATGGTCTTCTCTCCAGGGACCACTAGATTTTCTGCTCCACTTTCAGGAACCACGAAACTGTTGCACCCATCAAAAACAGTGCTACCTTACATCTTGTACAAAGTTCCAATTCGAAATCCATGCATCAATACCAGTGTACCCCGAACCATCTTACAGGTATCCTTATCAAACATTGTTTTTACACTTGCATCATCCAACTTGCTTATAGAAATCAAATTTTTGGCTAATGTAGGAATATGTAGAACACCTGGAAGTGTTCTAGCCCTTCCACCTTGCAACTTCAACTTTTCTTTTATGCAACCAATGATTCTAGCCTTCCTGTCATTCCCCAAGAAGACATCACCACCATCATATTTATCATACTCGCAGAACCACTGAAAGGATGCACCTGAGTCAATCAACCATGCCTCATGATCTACATATATACTTGAAGAAGCCAAGTACACATCCCCACCTTTATCTAAGGTGGTTTTCACCTCTACAAAACGAGCATCATCAGATCCCTTTCCTTTATCAGGAGTTTTAGATTTACAGTCCCTTTTATAGTGCCCTTACTTTCCACATTTCTAGCACACCACCTTTACAAGTTTCCCTAGAGATTTAGATCTCCCACTCGATGACTTTTTTTTTTTTCTGTTCTGGGACTATCCTCATACAGACAAGGCATCACCATTCTGGCTCTCCATATTTTTCCATCTCATCTCCTTCGTCAGCAAGATGAGACGATTTCATCAAACTGCAAGGCAATTATATTGCTACCTATTGTAATAACCAGACTATCCCATGAATCTGGTAGAGAACACAACAACTGATGCACCTATGTTCATCTAAAATTTTAATATCAACAAATAATAACTGACTTACCACAGTATTAAATGCGTTCAGATGCTCCGCCACCAAGTTTCCATCTTTCATCCTCAGGTTATACAACTTTTTCTACGGAACAGTTTATTCACTAGAGACTTATATTGGTACAAAGTCCCTAACTTGTCCCACGAAGCCTTAGTCGTAGCTTCCCCTGATACATTCAACAATACTGAATCTGAGATACACAATTGTATTGTGCTCTTTGCCTTCCAATCTAACTTCTTCCATTCTTCATCAGACACTCCCATTGGTTTAGTACCCGGATCTACCACAATCCATTGATCTTTATCCACCAACAGATCCTCCATCTTGAGTTTCCACAACTCAAAACTATGACCATTAAATTTCTCGATCTCTATCTTTCCACTGCTTGCCATCTTCTTTCACCACCATAATCGATCTTGCAAATCTCCCACTGAACAGGGTGTACCATAGGCCTGAGCGAAACCCCTCAGCAACAAAGGCGTCCTATTGAAGCCAAAACAGCTTCGATACCAAATGTAGGTTCTAACCCCGTACAGAAATTACCTGCGTACGAATTCTAAAACACAAAAAATAAACAATGCAAGAGCATAACACATAAAACACATTTACACAGAGATTTTCCCCTGGATCCCAAAACTGGGACTACCAGCTTGATTTTTCATTATAGTCCTTTCATTGTTACAATACATATTTATACATGCCGAAGCATCCAATACCATGGACTGAAAACTATCGCGTCCAAAAACATGGACCGAAAACCATCACATCCAAAACCATGGACCAAAAACTATAGGTAGGTCTGCCGAACCTAATATAGGGTCCAAAAACAAAATTTTCTAGGGCACTGCCCCAGACCCCATAGAGTGGGGTTACCTGCACCTCTCAAAACCCTTCTGACTCCCCCTGCTACGTAATCGTTGCAACGAAGGGGGGGCTCTGCCCCCCTTCTAACCCCTCAATTAACTACACGAGCTAGTCGTGGAAGGAATATAACACAACCCAACAATTGAGATGCTTCTTCAGTATATCCAAGACCTATCTTTATCAGAGGGGAATGTTGAACTTTGATAATTTCATTTAAAGTTTCTGATCCTTTAGCAAATCTAAGATTCAAAGATTTCGTTTTCTCAAGATTCTTTCTTAGACCCACAATTTCACATTCTAGTTTTTCATTGTGTTTTTCTTTTTCAGCAAGTTGGTATGTTAAGGTATCTATAATCATATTCTTTTCTTCTAAATAGATTTTGAGTTTAGATATTTCTTCATGAAGGTCTTCCTCTTCTAAAGCATCCCAAAAATTATCATCATCATAAGCCATGAGAAATCTGTAATCTTGTCTAGTTTCATCTTCATCACTATCAGATAAACCATCGCTATCTTCATGAGTATAGCAACTCCTTTTATTCACAACTTCTTTTCTATTCCCTTTTGCATATTCATTTCCTTTTTCAAATTTATCTTTGTGAGGACATCTGGTAGCATAATGACTGACTCTACCACAAGAAAAGCATTTGAAGGGTAACTTACCTCTAAACCTTCTAGAACCTTGTTGAAGCTTTTTGACAAAGTTTACCTCATCTTCTTCTTCTGAAATATGTCCTAATTCATTATGTTCTTCCTTTCCTTTTTCTGAAGCTTTGAATGCGGCTTCTCTCATATCTAATCGTCCTCCTTTCCTCATCTTAAAGGAAGTTAAGATTCCGTCAAGCTATGTCAGAGTGATATTCTGCAGTTCCTGTTTTTCTTCTATGGCAAAGACTTTGGATTCAAATTTAGTAGACAAGGATCTCAAAACTTTCCCAACTAAGGTAACTTCCTTAATTTCTTCACTGAGATTTTTCATACAATTGACAACCTCATCTATATATGTCAGAAGTAACTAGCTATGCTTTCATCACTATGCATATTAAGAGTTTCATATTGAATTCTGAGAGTTTGAAGCTTAGCACATTTTACCTGAGAGTCTCCTTTGTAGCTCAGAATGATTTTGTCCCATATTTCTTTGGCTGATTTGAGCTGCATGACTTTGACAAACTTTGATTGTGACAAACTTCCCAATAAAGTATGGACAACTATGGCATTGGCTTCGTATTTCGTTTTACCTACTGTATTTGTAGGAATTGTTGTTCGAAATGTATACCCTCCTTCCACAATTTCCCAGACATCTGTTCCCAACGATTGTAGATAGGTTGTGGTTCTTATTTTCCAATAAATAAAGTTTCTCCCATCAAAGATTGGTGGTCTGATGGATACCATGCCTTCTTTATTATTCATGTTACTGGATCTCCCTTCAAGCAATCAAGCTTCTTCTGAAGGACCTGCTCTGGTACAAATTGCTAGAAATAATAATGAGAGGGGGGTGAATTAATATTATTAGATCCATAATTTTATTTCCCAAACAGATTTATATACGTTACTTTAGTGAAGTGAACTAACGTGTACACGTGATTGTGCTTAAAGAAACCAGCGTATATGCAGAGAACTTGTGATTTAGACAGTTTATCATGTGTTGAGCTTAAACTAGTATATCAGAGATTTATTAGAGAGTACAGTAAAAGTAGAATAAAGCATCACACATAAGCAACACACATGAACACCAAGATTTAAGGTGGAAACCCAATGTGGGTAAAAACCACCTACTGTTTTTGTCTCTGTCTTCTTTTAATAATAAGAAAATATGTTTACAACCTTATTCTGGTGTAGACTCATAACAGTACATAGGCTTCTACCTGCAGAAGGTTACAACCTTCTCTCCTTTTCCATCTTCTATTGGAAGGGAGCTATAATGCCCTAGCTCTTGCACTAGCCAATATGTTTACTAGTATGTAGCTGCCAACCTACAGAAAAACTCCACTCTTCCACCAGGGACCACGTTTCATGAATTTTCATACTGGATACTCCTGGATCACAACACCACAAGCTAAAGGACATATTTCATCAAATTTTCACACTAGACCCATCAAAGTCTTTTAAACTTAAACTCCATCAACCAATATTCAGTTAATATGAACAATCATATCACTGAAACCAGAACACTGTGTTGAACCCAGAACCCTGCATCATCATCTAGAACCAGCTATAACCTCAAAAATCATGCATTAGAGTGTATACGCTACTTGGTTAAACCCAACTTCCGTGTATATACTACTTCCTTTAAACCAAACTGTGTATATCTCTAAAGATATTGAATCATAAACTTCTAAACCACAGGCTATACCAATCAATGACATTCTAAAGATCTACTATCATATTATAGAGTTCAAAATAGATAGCAGCAAGGATCACCCTTCCTTCTCAATCAATCAATCAATCAGACTCAATTTCCTTATAAAACAGTTCTACATTCAGATCTAAGAGGACTTCATTGACAGACAACAGTAAAGCAATAGAATTTGATCAGATAGATCAGTCAGATTTGAACAGATGTTTTTCTTTTCACATACGCTACTTGAAAGAGTCGAAATTGCATGTACACGCACTTTGGATGAGATGAACCTGTGTACAGATCTGCAAATTTTGACTCAGAACTTTGCTGCAACTTCAGACTTCAGACAAACCTAGATCATGATAGATAACAAGTAGAACAGGTGCAAAACATCAGATCTGGTCTCAACCAATATCTGATCATTCAAGAATAAGTCATTTCAAGTCTCATGGTTCCTGATCCAATGTTGAACTCAAGGTGCACATGAAAATTTCAGATCTAGTCCCAAACATAACCCTACAACATAATATATACTTCAGATAGAAGTATTCCTTAGAATCTCATTGCTTGCACCCAATGGCCTAATGATCTTCTCCTCCTTATATACTCTTAGGCCTTTCTCAATACCTTGGACAAAAACCACCTAAGACCAATACCTTGGACCCAATACCTAGGGTCAATACCTTGGACCAAATGCCTCGAACCAACTACCTTGGACCAAAAACTTGGTTTTCCAACATGTACGTGCTTTTCCTCTTGTGAAAGTGCGTGTATATGTTATACGCTACTTTTGTTCTGTTAAACCACATGTATACGTGCCTTAGACAAAGTGAACCAGCATATACCTCTCTTTCTTCATTCTTTGGAGTTTGATCTGTAATCCTTTGTTGTTGACCTGCTACACTATGAACTTTCATCTGAGTGAGTTGCCATCAAGGACAACACCTGTATCATAATTCCAATAGTGACTACAACCACCCTCCAAAATTTTTCATATGCTTTGATTTTAGAGCCTTCCCTCTAAACCACAGCATCTCATGTTGCACTAATCCAAGTATCCATGCTTCAAATAAGACTTATCCTTTTCATATTGGCTTGTGTTTGCTCACTTAGTTGATTTTCTAACCCACAAATCGATCTCCTGACTTGGTCCCGCAACACTTATGGGCTTGCCTTAAAAAACTGCACAATTCTTGAGGATAATTGGCCTTGCTATTGGGAATTGTGCGGTACTGACTACTAGTGAGCCTTGAGATATGGAAATGTGCAGTTATGGAGGGGCAACCAAGCACTGAGCCCAAAAATGTGTAGACCTCACTGTGCCGAGAAACTACGCAGTGCATGAGCCAGAGATTTGTCCAGTTCTTCCTAGAACCGTGCAATCTTTCCAAGAAATTAATGGAACTCTTCTCGGAAAAGAAAAAAAAAATAAAAAAGAAAAAAGAATCCCTAAAAAATAGGGATCTATTTTTAGTAACCTGAGGGAGGCACTTGCACCATTTTTAGAAATTGTCGCCAAGTGTCTCTTTTTCCTTTATTTTAGCCATGCACATCATAAACCCTAACTTTGCCAAATATATTCAATCATCGCTGCTAGATATTCTTTGCACACTTGATCTTGGAGCTCTAGCATTCCCGAGGAGGTCAAGGAATCTTCTGAGCATCGTCACCGCTTTTCCAGGTAAGTTTTGCTTTTATCATATTTCATCGCCTTTTTTGTCACTTTTTGTTGTTTAGGCACTTGTGTGAGATTTGTTTCACGTGTTTCTTTGCCTGACTGTTGGCATTTTATTTTTTTTTAGCTTGTATAAGTGTTGTTTCAATTTATAGATTTCCTTTCCCAAGTGTCGCATGATTTTTCCTATTTTTGCACCAACTGTCGGCGTTGTGGCTACTCTCTTCAAATGCTTTGTTGTCCTTCAATTTAATCAATTGTTGCACTTGTTTCACATGCATGCATATACACTTAGTTATATTTTCACTCATCCTCACACCATCTTGCAAATCTGCTTGTTTTTCACACTCCCTTTGGTCGATTTGGGTTTTCCCTGCCCAAATCTCTCTATGCACTGCACAATCTGGGGACACAAGCCTTTGCCTTAGCCTCTATATTTGTGCAAAGCATGGCCTAGGCTGGCTCCAACTACGTACTGCACAATTTCAGGAGAGAGTATCCCAGATTGGCCACTGAAACTATGCAATGTGCAGTCTCTCCCATTCATTGGCCTAGACTAAAATACACATTACGCAGTTCCAATCATCAATCTTCCACACTAACTACAAAGAATGTGCAGTGTGAAGTTACCACAATCAATCGGTCACTATTTTCAGTCAAAATTTTGCAATTCGTCTCAACAAATGCCTTGATTGTTGCTTTATTATGATGTGAAGCTAGATTTACAAGAACTAATGTTTGTTTTCCATGAGTGTCCTTTTTGTCCCACATGTACCACACTCATGAAGCACTTCTCTCTAGCAGTCATTGTTATCATGGCACCAAAGAGAGCTACTTCAAGAGAGACCACTAAAAGTAGTACAGGAGAAGCAGTTGAGTAAGCACTAGTTAACTTACCAATATATGCGGACACTCAACTGTTCTTAGAAACAGAGTCAACAATAACATGGAAGCAAGCCCTACAGTAGTATTTGAAGGCAACAATCCAGTACAAGATCAAAGAAAGAGGAAGTTGTTGATAGAATACAAGGAGAACAAAGCTATAGAGTGAAATCAGATTCAATCTTCATTTAGGTAACTTTAGCAGTGGAAGCAAAGGGGGAGTAGAAGATCAAGATAGCATAACAAAGGAAGAAAGAAAAATTGAAGCTACAAGAGATAGAGAAGAAGCTGAAGGAAGAACAAGAGTTTAGGAGGAGAGAACGAGAAGTGAAGGAGAAGTAGGAGAAAACAATGCCCATACAAGTTGAAGAGTTGGAACAACCAACACCAGTGGAGGAAGGTGAGCAGATGCAAGATCGAGATCTTGCTCAATAGATTAAGAAATTGATTGAAGTGACAGACATGGAGTTAGAGAAGGATTTGCAGTGGGAAGGCACTGACCTAATGTCGAAAGCACCATGGGTCATCCTTCAGTGTCCACCACCTATGGTATCATAACCAGTCTCGAGCGAGTAAGGAGATGTTGTTATCCTTGATGATGATTCGATCATGGATGTGTACAATCTATCATTTTATGGGCTATAGAAGAAGATTGTACATGCACTGAGAAATAAATTTCCAGATGATCACACATCACCTGCATTCATTAAGGAAAGGGTGATAGTGTCAGACACCACGATGCATCCAACTTCCCTTGGCGAAGCCAGCTTGGTATACATAGGAGATACAAGATCAAATGTTAAGTATCTGACGGATGAGAAAGAGAAATTGGGAAAGAACTTGCATGCTGCCAAGAAAGAGGCAGAACAACTCTGAGCATCAGCATGGAATGTCGTTTCTGCATTCAAGGAGATGAAGGCAACGATACTTGTTGAAGTACCAACACTTGGTGATACCATGCAGAAGCTCTGTGAGGGATTTTCCACCGGGAATAAAGTAGTTGTTTGTATGTGTGGCTTACAACAATAGATAAAAGAGTTTGTTCAAACTCTCAAAAAATACATGCTGTCATTGCCCATGTATAAGAATGGATAATGCGGTACAAAGTGGTCCTGCTTGACTTAGAGAAGAAGATGAAGCCACATGTAAATATGGAGAAAGAAAGGATCTGAATGTTGATCCAAAACAATGAGCATCCCACCTCATTCATTGATAGCATACAGGCCTCATATGTGCGGTTATACACTAGTTTGGATGTCATGGTGAGAAAGCATAGGATCCCATCAATTGATTCCCTCACTAATGCTAAACCCAAGAACCAAGTCCGGCTGGATATCAATGAGTACTTAGAACAGCTAAGACGAGAGACCACTAGAGAACACTTGGAGCTAAACACACATTACATGCAAAAGTACATCGATGGTCCTGTCATGGTCAAGATCATGTTGCTCATGCTTCGTAATGAATTGGATACAGGTTCCAAGACCATATACCTAAATTTCATGGAGGCAATAGTCTGCTTCCAGAAAGACACCATCAAACATTTTAGGAACACAATCACATAGTACTAATCTTGGCATCGATATGTGACCAAGAAGCACCAAGTGGAGGTTATCGAGTTGGACTTCCCCTAAACTTCAAAATGATAGTGTTATGTCTTGTCAGGTTGTCTCTAGCCTATTTTTTATTATGTGGGTACACGTGGAAAATGAAATATTATTGTAAATATGTTGTAAGTGAAATTCCAAGTGTGAATATTGGAAAATGAAAATTCATTATGTAATTTAATGTGTCATTTAGTGAAGAATTTGAAGAGTCATGAGGGAAGTCAAAGAGTCATAAAGAGGAATGTCAAGGGTCACCCACCATTTGTTATATGTAGCACCTAATAACTCATGGAAGAGGCTTGTGGGAGCCAAGCTTTTAGCTAGGCTTTGGCTTAGAAAAGGCTTGGGAGTATTGTGAAGAGCCTTGGATTCTCCATAGTGTAGAGCGAGTATACTTCTTTGGAGGAGCAGGTGTTCTTAACTATAATGTTCCACTATTAGGGCTAGTGGTCGTCAATGGTGTATGTATGGATGGAAATTTCACTTATAATAATCAAATCAGAGCTAGCATGCTTTCATGCATATGTCGTTAATATAGTAGGAATAATCTTGTTGTATTGGCAATGTTGTTTAACTTACACATTTTCTTATGAAGTACTTTGTATGCATTTGTACGAATCTTTTTTAATGTACATTGTTGGATTAACTCATCATTTTAACTTGTTGACTATTCTGCATTTTAAATTGTTATTTAATTATTCTCATGTGTTCCATTCAAGCTATGTACTTGTTGGAAATAATACTAAGGGGGGGGGGGGGGGGGGGGGAGGGTGTGAATTGGTATTATCAAATCAATATTACTTTTTCATTTCTATATTAAGATTCATATATTCTACTTCAGTTAAGGCAAACTGTGTGTATACACAACTGTCTGTAATGCAACAAGCGTATATCCAGTAAACTTATGATTCAGTTAGTTGATCATTAATGAGTGCATCATAACATTATTAACCATCTGAACAGTAAACAGGAGCAGTAAAATAGAACAAATTATCACACACATGAACACCATGATGTAAGGTGGAAACCCAATGTGGGTGAAAACCACCTGTTGCAAGTCGTCTCAATCTTCTTTTTAATAAGAAACTTCTTTTTACAATATTTTTGTACTATTGTAGTCTTATACCAGTACACAAGCTTCTACCTACAGAAGGCTACAACCTTCTCTCTTTCTCCAGCTTCTCCTGGAAGGGAGCTACAACCCCCTTAGCTCTTGTACTAGCTGATCCTTTTACTAGTACGTAGGTGTGGCCTACTAAATGCTCCAACCTTTACTCGTTTTCCAGCTGCTACTAGAAGGGAGCTACCACCCCCTTAGCTCTTGTACTAACTAATGTACTAGTATGTAGGTGCCGACCTACAAAAGGCTACAACCTTCTCTTTCTTCCTCTAGGTACCACATTTCATAAATTTTCAGACTGGATACTCCTGAAGCACAACACCATAATTTGAAGGCCACGTTTCATCCAATTTTCATAGGGGACCCATTAATATCATTGAAGAACACAATCAATAAACACTAGCATCATCAATCTCTGAATCACCCAATACTGAATCACTGAAACCCTGTCAACAAAATGCAGTCACCAGAACACAGAGCAGAACACTGAACTCTGCAACAATATTCAGAACGAACTGTATCATCAAAAATAATCCATCAAAGTGCATATGCTACCTGGAAGTGCCGAACCAGCGTGTATACGCAACTTCACGAAAGAGAACCAGCGTATATGTCATTAGTTACTTATTCATAACATCGCTGCACTTCCTGACTTCAGACATACCCAAATAATTACATGTAGAAGGATAATATATATGTTAGCAACTAGATATAGTCCATCAGATCACATAAACATAAGTCATTCCGATCCTAATCCATTATAAATCACATCCATCAATACTGAAGCTAAACATAATCAACTAATTTGAATATGCAGAATACTGACACCAGTGAACAGTCATCAGAACTCATCAACAACCAGAAACACCTGTAACTTCAAACATCATAGCTCATATGGTATATGCTACTTAGATGTTTCTAACCTGCATATGTACGCACTTTTATCATAGTCAACCAGCGTATACATCTGTAAATATTCATTCATGAGATGCAATTATTTCAACCTTAAGTTATACCCAGATTAGAACATTACATGTGTCAATATACAGATCTAGAATAAACATGATCAAACCATATAGAGATGATTCATTCCAAGCCATTAGATCCCAATCTATCCTTAGATTGTGTTCTCCATCTACCGTTGAGATTCCTCCTTAGCTCAGATCAAGCAAAGCATCATGAACCCATAACCTGCATACTAGATCTCATACTTCATCAGATATTCAAGACTTTCTCAATACATTTGCCTAATGATCTTCTTCTTCTTTTAATAGTCTTAGGCCTTACTCAATACCATGGTCCAAAACCATTGAGAACCAATACTAGGGACCCAATACCTGGGTTTAATACTTCGGACGCAATTCCAAGGACCAAAACCATAGGTCTAAATACCACGGACCCAAAAATAAGCTTTCCCACATGTACGCGCTTTTCCGTGCATGAAAGTGCATGCATACTTATACGCGCCTTTTGATCGATGATCCGGCGTGTATACGTGACTTTGCTAAGAGGAACCTGCGTATACCTTATTTTCTTCCATTTAGAGTGCCTGTACTGTGATCTGCTATTTTAGTGAGTTTCCATCAAGGACAACACCTATGACATAAAGCCAAACCTGTGTCATAATGAGAGGAACCTACGTATACCTTATTTTCTTCCATTTAGAGTGCCTGTATTGTGATCTTCTATTTGAGTGAGTTGCCATCAAGGACAACACCTATGTCATAGAGCCAAACCTGTGTCATAATGCCAACAATCTCCCCCTTTGGACTTGATGGCAACAACACCAAATCACTCTCCCCCTTTGTCATCAAGGGCAAAGGGCAGACCAAGATATTCTCTTTCCTTGATAAACATTCTGCTTTCCATACTCCCCCTAAGTACCTGCTGAAATCTCTGAATGAGCTCCCCCTTTGTATATGCCAAGGTGTACCAATCTGACCATGCTCCCTTTGAGTACATGATGAAGTCTCTGCTCCGCTGAAGTGTGTTGTTCATGCTCCCCCTGACTGTAAGCAAGGTCTGCAAAAATATGTTCTACAAGAAGAACATGACTCTATCATAAATGACATTCTTATCACCAAGGACTCATACATACATCCATCTCCCAACCCAGTGGGGATATACCAATATTGACTCATCCACCCAACCAAGTGGGGATACGCCAGATACCAAATGTTTATACATGACTGAAATATTACATCATCCTTCCCATGCATAGTGGGGGTACAAATTACATCATATGATAAAATGACTACAATAGATAGAGACAAACTATTACATCATGAGTCTTGATATGACCTTTACATGAAATTTATAACAGAGACCAAACATCTAAATAAGATCATGATAGTCATCAACTATCATACACAATATATGATCTACTCCATAAGCATCTGACAACAGCATCCAGACCAACAACCCGTATATATTCATTAGTGTATAAGTCATCGCCCTACAATAAGATATGTCTGCATTAACTCATCCTTTTGAACATAATTCTACATATGACATACAAAATCATTCACATTATATCATATGTGAAAAACACCATAGCTATCTCTTCAAGATCTGCTTGACCCAAGTATCATCACTTGGGAACATCTGCATCAATCAACATGTGTAAGTATCAACCTATCATCATATAGGTAAGAACTCATCATTATCATGTCTCCAGTAATAAAACTTTGAGTAATCATCCATGTATCTAGCACTATGTATCTTGAGCTCAAGATCATTTGTCAAGACTTCTTCATATCATCAACAGCAACAATTCTAATCCACATGAGCGCCAAGAACTATAGGAATCCTGCATCATAACTATATTATATGATCTTTATGCATATGATGACAGCAGCATATGAGTGACTCATCATCAATTAATGAAGATGTGTATTCAAGCTTTGTACTTCTCCTTATCCTTATGAAGATCACCATGTAAGAACCATATATGCATCATCAGAGAATCAACCACAAATCTAATCTGAACATCAACTATGTAACCCCAAGAATCATATGATATTTTGTCATGGACAACTCATAACCATGTCATAGCAAGATATATCATTTAGCCATATAAGAATCATCACCAAGGACTACTAACCATAATGCCAAGAATGCATTATTAAAAGCATATGTTCCCCCTGAAGCTGTGCCATCTTGCTTACTGTCAGATCTGATCATGCATATATCAGCAAGAAGTATCAAGGCATCATCATCATTAATTTAGGATCAAAACACTTTTAAACATCTTAATACATTTCCACACATCATCAGCAGATTGTAACCATTATCAAATAGAGCAAATAATGGACTGAATCATATCAGACCCTTTTTCCTGATCCTGTTTGTACTGCTTTTCCTCAAAGTAACATATACACAACCGTTCAGTAACTAACTCACGTATATACACGAGTTCCCTTTATGAAACTTGTGTATGAGATTTAGGACACTGAAGTTTTACACTTTCAGCTCCTTCTGAGTCTGTTATGTCTGTATATTGTGTTGTGGCACATCTTTCTGACTGTACTTCCTTCTTCTTCCATATCTTCAAGTGTGATGATGTTTTCTCCTTTTGGTATGGTTCCCGTACTTTGTTCCTACATTACTTTGTTGTATGTCTAAGCTTGTTACATGCATAACATCTTACATGTTTCATATTCCTTCTATAGCAATCAACATCTCTGTGACCAAACATATTGCAAGCAAAGAAATATCCCTTAAAGTACCTGGAACGTGATGATCTTTCTGTGTGATGGTCTTGAACCATTCTTCTTCTGCATCTGGCTGCAACATGTCCAAGATTATGACATACATAACATTCAACATTATTCATCGTAGGAAATAATTGTATCACTTCCATTGTTAGGAGTAAAATATTTTCTTTGAAGAATTTATTTCCTTGGTTGTTGATGAGATTGACCTTTCATCTCCTTGTTGAGCATTTCAGATTTTGCATTAGAGTTCCTTGTCTTACTTTGTGAACTAGATTCACCTTCAATATATTCATGAAAACCAAGACCAATTTTGATAGCAGGAGACCTTTGACTACTAAGAATATCATCCAAGATCTTAGTACTATCTTGAAATCGTAGGAGCTTACCCTTTTCTTCTAATTTATCTTTTAGAATATTTACCTTAACCTGATGTTGCTCTTCCTTTTCAAGATACTGCTTCTTCATGTTTTCTTCATGTTTTCTTCCTTCTTCCAACTATTGTCTTAATTTAAGAACTTTGTTTTCTTGTTTTTCAAGATCTTGGAGTAGTTCTTTATTCTGATTATTTGATTCTTCAAAATCTTCTTTTAGCGAGAGGATCGTAGCTTCAAGACTTTCATAGTAACTGGATCTATCTCTGAGTTTCTTGATTGTTGTGCTCCTTTCATTGACTTCATTTCTTAATGATGTCACTTCATCTTGCAACTTTTGACATTGATCTTCCTTGTCCTTGAATAGCTTCCTTACCTTGTTTCCTTCCTCTAGTTGAGCTTTTAGTTTGGTAGCTTCTTCTTTGAAGGCACATTCCCTTTTGTTCAATAGATCTTGTTGATCTCTAATTTTGACTATAAGCCTTTTAAATTATGCCTCTATTTGATATATTTCTTGCTCAACCATAAGAGAAAATTCAGTTGTTTCGCTATCACTTTCATCATCTTCAAATGGATGGATAAAGTATCACCAGAGGATAACAAATTCATACCTGATAGTTCTTTTGCTTGTTCATCTTCATTAAGAAGTGATTATGAATTTGAAGTGCTTCTTCCACATATTCCCCAATCAATTCTCCCACTGTCATAGCTCTTCTGAGATGTCTTCTTCTTCTTAGGCGCTTTCTTCTTAAGCTTCTTTCCCATTGATCTACGAATCTCCTTCAAGCAATCAAGCTTCTACCAAAGGACCTGCTCTGATACTAATTG
Organism: Pinus taeda; assembly: GCA_000404065.3. Taxonomy (NCBI): domain Eukaryota; kingdom Viridiplantae; phylum Streptophyta; class Pinopsida; order Pinales; family Pinaceae; genus Pinus; species Pinus taeda. The sequence continues at coordinate 53,959 of APFE030381722.1, read as the reverse complement.
TGGGAAATAATACTGAGGGGGGGGGTGAATCAGTATTATCAAATCAATATAACTTTTTCATTTCTATTCATATACGCTACTTCAGTTAAGGCAAACAGCGTGTATACACAATTGTCTGTAATGCAACAAGCATATATCCAGTAAACTTATGATTCAGTTAGTTGATCCTTAATGAGTGCATCAGAAGATTATTAACCATATGAACAGTAAAAAAGAGCAGTAAAATAGAATAGATCATCACACACAAGAAGCACACATGAACACCAGGATGTAAGGTGGAAACCCAATGTGGGTGAAAACCACCTGATGCAAGTCATCTAAATCTTCTTTTTAATAAGAAACTTCTTTTTACAATATTTTTGTACTAGTGCAGTCTTATACTAGTACATAGGCTTCTACCTGCCGAAGGCTACAACCTTCTCTCATTCTCCAGCTTCTCCTGGAAGGGAGCTACAACCCCCTTAGCTCTTGTACTAGCTGATCCTTTTACTAGTACGTAGGTGTCGGCCTACTAAATGCTCCAACCTTTACTCATTTTCCAGCTGCTACTGGAAGGGAGCTACCACCCCCTTAGCTCTTGTACTAGCCGATGTACTAGTACGTAGGTGCTGACCTACAGAAGGCTACAACCTTCTTTTTCTTCCTCCAGGTACAACGTTTCATAAATTTTCAGACTGGATACTCTAGAAGCACAACACCATAATTTGAAGGCCACATTTCATCCAATTTTCATACTAGACCTGTTAGCACCTAAATACGCCTCAGGCTGAAGGAAGACAAAATTCAAGGTAACCACAAACCGCGCTCAGTCTGGTAGCTAGCCCTACCAGAACAGAAGAGGGCTCTCTCCGAGTCACACTCAGTCAATAGATGAACGAAAAGAACTGAGATGACTTTCAAATGAACTATTTATCTTAGGCTAGTAAGTGGAAACGATAATAAGGAGTGATTTTTATGAATGACTGTGTTTCTGGGATGTTATGGGACCACTGGACCTCAATGAATAGAGAACTTAACATGAAGTCATAGATTATTTCGTGAGGCAAGGTAGGTTGAAAGCATAGCAATTTAGTTTTAAAATATGGTGGAATGGAAAGATTGATTAATAAGGTGAAAAGGGAATGGGCGACATGAATCCTTTTCAATAGAAGAATGAACAGTGTACATGAAATTTTCCCACAGGTAGAGCAATAGAATTGAAATTCTACCTGATCTCACTCGAAAAATTTCACCAGAAATGGATACGAAATGAAACTATGGAACATAACAAAGAAATGGAGAGATTGATTAAGAAGGTGAAAAGGGCATGGACAACATGAATCCCTTTCAACAAAAGAATGAAACACTGCACATGAAATTCCCCACAGGTAGAGCAATAGAATTGAATTCTACCTGATCTCACTCAAAAAATTTCACCAGAAATGAATATGAAATGAATTATGAAACATAACAAGATACATATGAAACATAAGAGGCACATTTGCTACACTCACAACCAAATGAATCTCATGAATCAGATTTGTTGCCTTTCATTAATTCTCTGTAAAAATATACAATGCAGAAACAAAGTTTCTTTCCCACAGTCTCCCAGAAGTTACAAGCCAACCAACCAACTTGCTTTTCAAATGGTTTGCATACAATATATAGAATGTGCTATGAAGAGATAGAACGACCAAGGGTCACCAAATGAAGGTGGAGAGACAGCCATCAGCTATACGTGTAGCACCACAAACATGAAAAATGGATTGGGTAACCCTTTGCCTTCCTTTGCCACTTGTATAACTGACCATATGGAGTGAAGATATTTATAAAACCACTCGCTCCTCCTCCTGTGCGTCACGCTCTTTTCCAGGTGACTTTTGGAGAACTTCCCGATGTCAAAATTTAGCGCAGGATAGTTTTTTAGAAAGCTTGTCCTGTCTACTTCCCAATCCCACTAGAATTTTGTGATTTGGAGTTTATTTACTCTGTCAAAAATCAAATCTCCCAAGACCGGTCGAACTGTGCCAAATGAGGCTGTCTAAAGGCAAAGTGTTGTTACAGTCAACTTCTGAATGCCTTCCTCAACTCCAAATGGAGCTCATGATAGCTCATTGGAATGCTACTTGTATCTAGTTATCATTTGGATCATCAATCAAGTCATTTGGCCAATCGAGCTAGGCGAAAACGTGATTTTCCCGAGGTCACTCCAGAGGTGCATCAATTCTCTCGAGACAATTGTATTTTTGACATTTCTTCAAAACCATGACATCTGTGTAAAAAGTGAAGGAGTTTTTTCTTCCCTAGTCTGTTGGCAACAAAAACCTCTCTCCGGTTTTCCAAATTCATCTTCCATTGCTCAGAAACGTTATTTGAGTGAAACATATCCCGATGTGTGGGACAAAGGATTTGCCGGAATGAAGCGGAATGAAGGGGATAGGGAGCTTCTAAATTCTTGAGGAAATTTTGGGAAATGTGGAGGGATGATAGGAAGTAGAGAAAAGTGGAAACTCAGAAATTGAGTGAGGGGAAGGGGTCCAAAAAGGTAAAACACAGGCCCAACCATAGAAAATTGCCAAGTTGTAGCAAGAAACTAGGGTTTATGCGAAAATGAGGAATTTGGGGGATATCAGTGATGGGAAGTGTTTTCTAAGGTATTTTAGGGATAGGGGAAGGTGTATGAACATCAGGATACAAGTTTTCTGATGATTTGACCATCCAAGAGAAATTAGCTTCAAAACCCTAGGAGAGGGAAATGAACCTTGCCATAGGCGCAACTGAAACATGAACAAGGTGTGAAATGACCCAATGGAACTTGACATGATGATGAAAACCCTCTGAATGATGGTAGAATCAGCCGCATGGTGACATGGAACATTATTTGGACAACTTTAACAAGGGTAAAATCAAACCCCAGACCTAATGCCTAGTGACCAAATTTTACTTGAAGACTCACTGAAATAATAAAATTTGACCTTGACATCTTAAAATCACTTGTGTAAGAGAATGTTTGATCACTGGAAGAAGGCTGCAAAGACTGACACTAACATTGGCTCCAATGGGGGATGGTAGCTCCTTGGAGGTGCCAAGAACAACAGATCTCTGAAAGAGCTAGACAGTGCCTTTTGTCCATTGGGCTATGGAGTCATTATTCCGACAAACCAACATGACTCAATTTATTGGCTGAAACTTGACTCAAACTAACTCAATGCAAACTGACATGACTAAAAAACTTGACTCAAAACACTACGAACTGAACTTAAAACTTAAAGCTTGGTGGTAGTGCATGACCACCTTTATTTCTTACAAGACTATATATCATCAAACTATATCAAACTGCCAATGTAACCAATCAAGAAGGTGGCTTCTTGAATGATTCTTCCGATCAGATCTGCTGGTCAATAATTGATATTGGTAACTGGGCATCCGAAAACATAATTGGCCATGATCTCCTTCATCACTGAATACTGCAATAATGACCTTCACTGCTGACTGTAACAGATTTTCCATTGGATCATAAAAAACATGAAGATTTACCTCCTACTGAAGAAACAAGATGTCTTTTTCTTTTGATTCTGATCTTCCTTCATGATGTACTTCAATATGTTCCTGGTCCTCAAAACATTCTGAACCAGTAGATGAGCTGATTTCCTCTTCAAATAGCATTTCAAGACATGAGACATATGAAGAAGAATCTGAATTGCAATTTTGATTGCTTTGGTCTTCTACAGTCTAAATATATTTTTGATCATCTTGACATGATATGACAGCCATATTCTCATTACATTCATCACATTCATCAATCATGAGAAAAGCAACTTCGGATGATTCTTGAAACCCAACACTAACACTTTTATCATCTACCATAAATTCATCCAAAGAAAGCTTTTCACTTACTTGAACAAAGTTCTCATCTTGTTGTCCATGAGCTGATTGGATTACCTCTTCATGAAGGCTTTGTCCTGATGACATGAGAACATTTGGACCCAAAACTTTGTCTTCTTCTATGGAAGAATTTGAAATGACACTTTTTCTTTCATCACTTTCAGCCATATGGAATTCTTCAACTTGTTGATCTATTAAGATGT
>APFE030381722.1:30500-45143 GCA_000404065.3 Pinus taeda | reverse complement strand
GCAAAACAGTCACTTATACTAGGGATCTCTCTGCTACTGGGTGATCAAGCACCTCCTATGTCCCTACAGGTGGTGCTTTTGTTCAATCAACCGGGTCAAATGAGGAAGATATCTGACGGGACTTTAAGAATTTCTAAACCTGACAAAATTCTAAAATTTACATTTCTGAAAAGAGCAAATTTTCCTAAAGATCTAAATAAAAATATTAATATTATAACTTTTAAAATCGATCAATGTGAGGAATTAATTATGATGAATTCTAAATACTTTGCGGTTAAGATTATAGATCATCTGAACTGTAGTGGAAGTTATTGAAAGTTAAATAGAAATTCCTTGAATGAAGTTTTTGTGAAAGTAACCAGAGTCATCAATGAATAAATCTAGTTTAGATGAGAATAACAAGAATAAAGTTTTTCTTAATTTCAAGGCTTTAGTTTAGATAACCCTAATAAGAATAAATTAGTAATAAGTTCTTTAATTTTAAAGATTTATATTTATTAAAAATCTAGAAAGGAGGAGTTTGGCAGAAATCAACTCGATGATTAGTAGTAGTCCCTGCAAAAGAATGAAGACAACAAAAACAAAGTTGTAAAGGAAATATTGTAATATTTTTTTTTCCTGGTTTGGCAGCGGGGCTATAGAAATCAATTCGATGATTTGGATGATTAGTAGTAGTCCCTACACAAGAATTAAGACAACAAAAAGAAAGTTTTAAAGGAAATGTTGTAATATGTTTTTTCAGATGTATTAAATCTTCACATAACGTTTTTGTTAGCTAATGAATATTTTCACCATTTTATTTGGCCTCTTCCCGAGGTAGAGAGCACATCATGTATGAAAAATTTAGACTAAAATGCATACTCTGCAGAATTTTTTCATGATAAAGTAATACTAGCATCACTTTACCATTACTAGGTTAACATCAATTGTTTTCTTTAAAGTTTGCTTAAAGAACAAAAAAACTTGGCATCGGAAATTATTGTTGCTAACAATTCTCGCCACAATCCCCTGAGCCCTCTACTACATGTGGTTGCCTAGATTGGCCACCTATTCTTCTTGGGAAATCAGGGAGATGACAAGGGGACCTTAGACGTTCCAAGAGCACCTCAAATTCCAATTCCATTTATGCCTATTGTTCTACTTGGACCTGAGAAACTTTGCATAAACCTCGCATTGCATAAAAAGAGGACTTGCCCTCTAGAGTCTGCTGGTGGAATCTACTAGTGGATCTATTGTCGGATCTGCAACTATTGGTGCTCGATGAATGTTCAACAATGAATGTTGCATGCGAGGTAAGTACCATTACTATTTGTCAGTACCTGTTTCTAAGTTTTTTGAGTATAGGTGAGACTATAGTAAACTCATTGTTTGAGTTGCTATCAAGTGAGCTTGTTGATGTTCAAAGCGGCGATGGTGAGTCACGAGAGCTTCACTAGGGGAGAAATACCATACCACATGCGTTCATATTGGGGGATATATATTGGGGAACAATTAAATAATATATTGAACATATAATAGGGGCAAAGGTTTTTTATATGGTGTGTATAAAAAATGGAGCTCAAAGTTAATGAAAAAATATAGAAGGGTATGTTATAGGCTATTTTGCCACATCTCATCAATCAACCTCCTAGTGGGATCATTCACATCCTATTCCCCTCTTTACATCATCATTGCACAAAGTCCTATGCATGACTCTCTCATTCCCCAACGTTTCTACCCTAAACTGCATCATCTGAGCCAGTTTTAGGACCAACACACCCTGGCCTCTTGTTGGACTACGTTCACCTACATGTTTATCCGCTATGGCTTGCATTGATCACCTACAGGTTGCTCCTCTTTTCACCTAGGGTGGTTCTAGAAATCTAGGAAAAAAAAGAGAGAATCTTGAAGTCTCCATTTCCAGAAGCTTCCAGAATTTGTTGTCATCATTTACCTCAAATAAAAATTTTGAATCCTATCGTATCCTACCTTGGAATTTCCATCCCTTATCCTTAGATATCATCCTCCCATCAAGAGTGGATTTCAATCATAAGATTGGTAAAAGGATAAGAACTCCTAACTTACCTCACTCCTTTATATATTTATAGTCTTCCATATGCAAGGGGTTGACTTTTGGAGACTGAATCTACCCTTATGTTGTTGTTGTGAGAGTTACCCTTTCATGCATTTAGGGTGATTGGATGTACACTTTGTGTCAAAGGAAGGACAATTCAACAACTTGGAGGAGCTCTTCTACAACATCAACACCTATTTATGGTTGTAAACTCCTTCCATTTATAGCAATACAAAGAGTTCTTTCGTTTTCCTATATGTGATGTCATTATTTAATGTATTTCAATACCATGTTGATCTGTTGGATGAAGTAGATATATTACGCTACATAGATCTTATAGTTTCTTGGCTTGTGTTGTCTGGTTGTGCAGGCTCTAATTTTGGTAGTTGGAGCTAAGATTGGAGCATTCAAGCCAAAAGAGCGAAACATACGTTAGATTCCATGTAGGTTTCTTCCCCTCATCTACCTACTTTAAGGAAAACATTGGGTCCTTTATCATTCTATTATTATAGATTGACCACCAAACTTAGGGGAGATATTTTTTCTTGGAGTCATAAATCCCGCATAACAAATTGGAGACTCCACTAGGGAATGATGTATTCCCTTCGTGGTTTCTTTGTCCATTGTGTTTGATTTACCTCTTTCATAAACCTTTGCTACTTTAACCAGCCAAGAATAGGCCTAGGAAGTGATTGCATTGAGTCTTGTTTGCATTTTTTGTGTCAGAATCCTCTTTCCCAAGACCAACTCACCATCTGGTCTACTGACAAAGTGTTGCATCCCACTTGGGCCCTCTCTGTGCCTACGTTGCAAAGCACCGGTGCCTCTTCTGCACCTGTATTGATCCTCGTTTTTGCACAAAATTTTCCTTGTTTTCTCAATGTTGATTTGATCAGCCTACTTTCAGCTGACCTTCCATGAGTCTTGAGTGTATTGTGGTCTCTCTAAATTCTCCATTTGGTTTGAATTTGTGTTTGATTTCCTTTGGTAAGAACTAGCTTTGATTTTTCTTTGTTCTTATCATTAGGTCGCTTGCAAACTTGTTTTGCTTGATCATTGATCGCTTGGATGAATTGTTGTTCTAGTCCTCATTCTAAAAAATGCATTTGAATCAGCGATTGGAATTTACATCTTAGTTTTCCTCATTTTCAAAAATTAAGTGTGGTGAAAAGAAAAAATCTTGCATTGGCATTAAGGGTTTTGCATCTATATTGATTAAGAACAGTTTCATGAAAAGGGAATTGCATTGAACATCTTGTTTGCTGCATTTTCTATGCTACATATTGTTTGTTTCTTCCCTTCTTTAGCTAGATTTTCATTGAAGATAAATATTCCATTTCCTAATGCTAGATTTTCATTTTAGGGAATTCAGGTGAATTTGCGGTGAGCCATAAAACTAAAAATTAATTCAATATCATATTAAAATTTACTGAATCAACCTAAGGAGCATTTGTAACAATAACACAAACACATAGAGGTCTAGGCTAGAGATGTGTTATGGTGTTATTAAACATAGGAGTTGTCATTGTTTACCAGCGTTGCATCCCATGGTTGAAATCTCATTCCAAGTATGTGAGTGTATAGGATCGCACTCCACATACATTTGGTTATATTGGTGGTGCTCCACACACGTAAAGTATATGGGAACACTCTCATCGAGTGATTACGCATTAGCGAACACTACTATAGATTGGACTCCCACGTATCGTCACATATATTTTGGGAGTTCCCAATAGGTTGTTATCCACCCATAGGTAGCCGGGTCTGTCACCTTGTATATCGTGATACACTGAACACAACATTTGGGGAGATTGGTTGTCGTACATTAAGTCCTTGGTTCGCCAAGGTGTATATTGTAGTTCATAGTTGCTTGCTAATCCTTTATGCCTAGATTACCGTCTTTTTGATTTATTTCTTTTTGTGTTAATAAAAATTTACTATCCAATGTGGAACAACAAGATCCCCCACTCTGTCGTTCATGTAGAATGAAAAATAAGCCTCCTCTTTCAATAGAGGCTACTCCTTGCCATCATCAGAAGCATAAAAGAATCTAAACTATCGAATCAAAAAACTCAGGAACTACTTTTGGTCCTCCTCCTAAATCTAATCAACCAAAATCATGTGTCCCCTTGAGTATCGAACCTGAGGTTACATCTATTCTTGTGGGTGAAATTGACACAACTGATACTGAATTACCTAAAAATTTGATGCTTGAGGTTATACAATCTGGCCTTCCTAAGTCGGAAAATTTATTTCATGAGGTCATTAAACTTGAGGAGCCTCAGTCATCTTTACCTGTTACTTTAGGTAGTTCATCCTCTCTTCCTTTGTCTCAGACATATCCACCTACTATATATCTCGGCCCTGACGGTGAACCTCTTCCACCTGGACTTATGAGTATTGAGGAGATCCCACAAGAAGAGTCTTATCCTTCTACTCATTTGGAGGAACTTTTCCTTTATCCAAACCACCCTCTTCTTCCTCCTCCACCCCTTATACAAACTCGTTTACCTCGTTCTCTTGACTTAACCATGAATTTAACTTGGCAATCCACATTGGGATTATTGACCATGATTGGAACTAATATGGCTTCCCAGCTTATGTCTACGACTATGGTGGAGACACAAATGTCGCTTCCACATCTATGTTTTTGACATCACTAGAGGCACATATGTATGGTGGCTTGTCTATCCCACCAGGTTATCAGTCCTTATCTGGTACCTTCTCTGGTGCATCTTCTAGTTTATAGACATCCCCCATGTCTTCCACTTCTAGAATTCCATCCGACGTTGCTCTTATGAGTGCTGCTCAGCTTGCTCCTTCTCCTCCTCCTACACCAATAGTTGAACAATAGGTTGGCCCTTATGTTAGTGGGAAAGGTCCTCTTTAACAACCTAACTATCCTTATGTTGGGTACCCTCCATAAGGGGGGCAGTTTCCTTCATGATCCCCTCCTCCTACACCAATAGTTAAACAAAAGGTTGGCCCTTATGTTAGTGGGAAAGGTCCTCTTCAACAACCTAACTATCCTTATGTTGGGTACCCTCTACAAGGGAGGTATTTTCCTCCATGATCCCCTCCTCCTTTGGTAGGGAGGAGACCTGTTGTTGGTATACCTCAAATTGGTAACCAACCTTATTATAGTCCTTCTTATCCTAGCATGCCTGCTAGTGTTTGGAAGCCTACTTTTCCTATTCAACTTGGTTCGATATTGGGTTCATTATTTGTTTGCTAACCCGTTCCATCTTCATCTCAAGTTCCTATTCCTCAATTTGTACCTCAAAAAGATCCAATTCATGTAGCTCAACATGTATAGGCTGTGATCGCATCTCAACCCATTCCTTCAGTATCTGGTACCTCTCAGGTCCTACTTACTCAGCCTTTACAAGTTCCTTTCCAATCTCAATCTCTTGCACAAGGTATTCCTCAAGTTCCAGTAGGAGAAGCTGTGTATGACATGGTACAACATCAATTAAACCCTCTTTATCATGGGACAATGCAAACTCCCATTAGGCAATAATATAGACCTTGTCAAGGTATTGCTTAGGTTCCTTTAGAAGGCTAGCAAACTCATGGTTATCCTGGGGCTGGTCAACAAGGTCACTTGTATTCTAGCTATCAGAACCCTCCTTATTCTAGTAACCAGGTTCCTTATTACAAGAACCCTCCTTATTCAGGAATGCAAGTGCCTATTGCCTAGGCTATTTTTTCATATCCAAGTCATCCTTTGGCAGACTTTAATAGGAAATTTCCTTCTGTAGCCACTCTTAGGTTGCCAGATTTGACTTGGCTCACCAATGACCCCATCGATCATTCACCTTGGTGGTCGATTATTCCTACTAAGTTGCCTTCTAATATCCTTAAATTCAATGGGAATCCAGGAGAAGAATTGTCGACGCATGTCATGACATATCATCTATGGTGTTCATCAAACTCCCTTAACAATGATTCTATTTGACTTCATATTTTCCAAAGAACGCTTACAGGTACTGCTGCTAAATGGTATATTGTGTTACCCAAAGATTCATTTCATTATTTCAGCACCTTAGCCACAACCTTCCTCACGCATTTCCAGTTTCCCTTCAGATACGAAACTGGAATGAAACTATTATCCAACTTCAAACAATATGATTCCACTCGCATTTTGGATCACATTCATGAGTGGAGGTGTTATCGCCGACTGGTCAAAACCTATGTTCCTGATCAATTTCTCACGGAATGGTTCACCAAATCTCTGTTGGCACCCATAACAAAAGATGTGGCCAAAGGTGGAGTCGTGACTAAAGAGCAAGTAATTTCTCATGTGCAATATTTGGATTTGGTTTATACCCAATCCAACACGTGCTATGATAAGATACCAAATGCTCTGAGACCTTCGAATATTGTTCCTCCTACACCTGGTAAAGAATATCATGTTGCTGATGGCATTATTGGTTCTACCAACTTGTAGATAATGATTAAACCATCTGATATTGCTCCACCCACATCTGCTCAAAACCCTCAATCCTATCCTCTTACGGCTTCTGCTTATGAGATAAATGTCGTGTCATCTGATAAAATAAAGTCTCAATAGCAACTTGGAAGCAAGAGGAAAAGTAAAGGTAAGAAGAAGAAATATCCCTCTCTATAGGATAAACAAACAATTCAGTCTTTTGATGAGAAACGGAAGCTGATATCCTTGCTTGATTTGCAACGAGGAACACTTTACACGTGATTTCCCTCACCGTGTTGAAGTAAATCAATTTCTTAAGTCCTCCACTTCTTCTGCAGTGTTGACCAACCCATTTCCTAATCAAGAGATTCATATGGTTGCTTGGGATCCATTTTCCTCTCGCACGATTTTGATGCTTTCCTCTTGTAATCCGAGACGTGATGTTTTGGTAGCTACTTAGAACAAGGATTAGGTGATGTAAATCTACCGAATGATCAGGCTACTGATCAACCTGTTAGTTCAACACCATCCATGTCAGATCCAACTTCTCCGTCGATTCCCACCAAATTGACCATTAAACCTCCAAATGGTGTTATTCATAAGTTATCTTTTGACCCTCATGAAGGAGCCGCTCATAATTATAATGTAGTCTCCATCGGTTATGTCGACTCTTGAGGTGTTCCAAAACTTCCCTACCCAAAAGAAGGCTTTACTTTCAACTATCAAATGTGTGGATCCATCAAATTCCAACCTTGTTTTTTTCTCTCATGAAAAATATGCCCTTCGACTTCTAGCTCAATTAGATTTTATAATCCAAATCGTCGTCCATGGTAAGAATATTCATCATTCTATCGTGAATGAGGGAGCCTCGACTTGTATTATGTCCATGTTTTGCTGGAAGGAAACCGGTTCTCCTCAACTGAGTCAGTCACCTACTACATTGAAATCCTTTGACGAGAGAACATACAAACCTTGTGGGATTTTGATGGCCAGAAGGATAATCACAGGGCATGGGCTCACCTCTGGTTTTTGATGGTCAGAAGGATAATCATAGATTTGGACACAGGCAACAAAACATAGATCTCCTCTCAAACAATTATATCAATGAGATTTCTGGCTATTGATAATGGCACAACCTGATTAACAAGTAGCCCTCCAACAAACAACATAAGCCAACACTGATGTGATTGTTGAAAGTTTTGGAAACGATGGTATTGCTAGAATGATACCATGGAAATTAATTCTCTCTCACATGAACGTAATCTAGGCACTCCCATAATTCTGATAATAATTAAGATAAATTGCATAAGAAGACTACATTGGTAGTAGATGTACTAAATTTGAGGGTTTAATTTTTATAATATCAATCTGTACTTTTTCTTTCTTTTAATAGTGGGAAACAAAGGGCAAATGACAGATAACTTGGGATTTTTGGTAGTTTTTAAAGGGCAGATTTTTATTTATGCACAGTGTTTTTAGGTTTTGGTAGTTTTTAAAGGGCGGATGTTTATTTCTACAAAATGTTTTTAGATTTTGGTAGTTTTTAAAGGGTAGATTTTTATTTCCACAAAATGTTTTTAGATTTTGGTAATTTTTAAAGGGCTTTTATTTCTGCAAAATGTTTTTAGATTTTGGGTTTTTAATTTGTTTTTTTGTTTTTAAAAGAAAACTAATTCTTAGTGAAATATAAACAATTTTGAAGACATACAATAGACTTAATAAACTACACTTGGCAGTTATTACTTACGTGTATTTAGGAAGATATCTGACGGGACTTTAAGAATTTCTAAACCTGAAAAAATTCTAAAAAATTACATTTTGAAAAGAGCAAATTGTCCTAAAGATCTAAATAAAAATATTAATATTATAATTTTTAAAATCGATCAATGTGGGGAATTAGTTATGATGAATTCTAAATACTTTGCGGTTAAGATTATAGATCATCTGAACTGTAGTGGAAGTTATTCAAAGTTAAATAGAAATTCCTTCAATGGAGTTTTTGTGAAAGTAACCAAAGTCATCAATGAATCAATCTTGTTTAGATGAGAATACCAGAATAAAGTTTTTCTTAATTTCAAGGATTTAGTTTAGATAACGATAATAAGAATAATTAGTAATATTTTTTTTTAAATTTTAAAGATTTATATTTATTAAAAATCTAGAAAGAAGGAGTTTGACAGCAGTGTTAGAGGAATCAATTTGATGATTTCGATGATTACTAGTAGTCCCTGCACAAGAATTAAGACAACAAAAACAAAGTTTTAAAGGAAATGTTGTAATATTTTTTTCCCGATGTATTAAATCTTCACATAACGTTTTTGTTAGCTAATGAATATTTTTACCATTTTATTTGGCCTTTTCCCGAGGTAGAGAACACATCATTTATGAAAAATTTAGACTAAAATGCATACTATGCTGAAATTTTTTCATGATCAAGTAATACTAGCATCACTCTACCATTACTAGGTTAACATCAATTGTTTGCTTTAAAGTTTGCTTAAAGAACAGAAAAACTTGGCATCGGAAATTATTGTTGCTAAAAAGTCTCGCCACAATCCCCTGAGCCCTCTACTACATGTGGTTGCCTAGATTGACCACATGTTCTTCTTGGGAAATTAGGGAGATGATAAGAGGACCTCAGAAGTTCCAAGAGCATCTCTACTTCCATTCCATTTATGCCTATTGATCTACTTGGACCTGAGAAACATTCCATAAACCTTGCATTGCATAAAAAAGAGGACTTGCCCTCTAGAGTCTGCTGACAGAATCTACTTGTGGATCTATTGTTGGCTCTGCAACTATTGGTGCTCAATGAATGTTTGACAATGAATGTTGCATGCGAGGTAAGTACCATTACTATTTGTTAGTACCTGTTTCTAAGTTTTTTGAGTATAGGTGAGACTATAGTAAACTCATTGTTTGAGTTGCTATCCGATGAGCTTGTTGATGTTCAAGGCGGCGATGGAGAGTCATGAGAGCTTCACTGGGGGAGAAATACCATACCACATGTGTTCATATTGGGGGATATATATTGGGGAAAAATTAAATAATATATTGAACATATAATAGGGGCAAAGGTTTTTTATATGGTGTGTATAAAAAATGGAGCTCAAAGTTAATGAAAAAATATAGAAGGATATGTTATAGGCTATTTTGTCACTTCTGATTAATCAACCTCCTAATGGGATCATTCACATCCTATTCGCCTCTTTACATCATCATTTCACAAAGCGCTATGCATGACTCTATCATTCCCCAGAGTTTCTGCCCTAAACTTCATCATCTGAGCTAGTTTTAGGACCAACACACCCTGGCCTCTTGTTGGACTACGTTCACCTATAGGTTTATCCACTATGGCTTGCGTTGATCACCTACAGGTTGCTCCCCTTTGCACCTGGGTTGGTTCTAGAAATCTAGGAAAAAGAGAGAGAATCTCGAAGCCTCCTTTTCTAGAAGCCTCCAGGATTTGTTGTAACCATTTACCTCAAATAAAATTTTTGAATCCTATCCTATCCTACCTTGGAGTTTCCATCCCTTATCGTTAGATCTCATCCTCCCATCAAGAGTGGATCTCAATCCTAAGATTGGTAAAAGGATAAGAAATCCTAACTTACCTCACTCCTCTATATATTTATAGTCTTCCATATGCAAGGGGTTGGCTTTTGGAGACTGATTCTACCCTTATGTTGTTGTTGTGAGAGTTATCATTTCATGCATTTAGGGTGATTGGATGTACACTTTGTGACAAAGGAAAGACAATTCAACAACTTGGAGGAGCTCTTCTACAAGATCGACACCTATTTATGGTTGTAATCTCCTTCCATTTATATCAATACAAAGAGTTCTTTTGTTTTCCTATATGTGATGTTGTTATTTAATGTATTTCAATACGATGTTGATCTGTTGAATGAAGTAGATATATTATGCTACATAGATCTTGCAGTTTCTTGGCTTGTGTTGTCTGGTTGTGCAGGCTCTAATTTTGGTAGTTGGAGCTAGGATTGGAGAATTCAAGCAAAAGGAGTGAAACATACATTATATTACAAGTAGTTTTATTCACCTCATCTACCTACTTTAAGGAAAACATTGGGTCCTTTGTCATTTTGTTATTCTAGGTTAACCACCAAACCTAGGGGAAATATTTCTGTCTGTAGTCATAAATCCCACATAACAAATTGGAGACTCCACTAGGAATGATGTATTATGTTGGTGGTTTCTTTGTTCATTGTGTTTGATTTACCTCTTTAATAAACCTTTGCTACTTTAACCAGCTAAGAATAGGCCTAGGAAGTAATTGCATTGAGTCTTGTTTGCTTTTTTTGTGTCAGAATCCTATTTTCTAGGACCAACGCACCATCTGGTCTACTGACAAAGTGTTGCACCCCACCTAGGCCCTCTTTGTGCCTACGTTACAAAGCACTGGTGCCTCTTCTACACCTGCGTTGATCCTCATTTTTGCACAAAATTTTCCTTGTTTTCTCAATGTTGATTTGATCAGCCTACTTTCAGCTGACCTTCCATGAGTCTTGAGTGTGTTGTGGTCTCTCTAAATTCTCCATTTGGTTTGAATTTGTGTTTGATTTCCTTTGGTAAGAATTGGTTTTTATTTTTCTTTGTTCTTATCATTAGGTCGCTTGCAAACTTTTTTTGCTTGATCATTGGTCGCTTGGATGAATTGTTGTTCTAGTCCTCATTCTGAAAAGTGCATTTGAATCAATGATTGGCATTTACATCTTAGTTTTCCTCATTTTCAAAAATTAAGTGTTGTGAAAAGAAAAAATCTTGCATTGGCATTAAGGGTTTTGCATCTATATTGATTTAAGAACAGTTTCCTGAAAAGGGAATTGCATTGAGCATCTTGTTTGCTGCATTTTCTATGCTGCATATTGTTTGTCTCTTCCCTTCTATAGCTAGATTTTCATTGAAGATAAATATTCCATTTACTCATGCTAGATTTTCATTATAGGGAATTCAGGTGAATTCGCGGTGAGCCATAAAACTAAAACTTAATTCAACATCATCTTAAAATTTACAGAATCAAGCTAAGGAGCATTTGTAACATTAATGCAAACACATAGAGGTCTAGGCTAGAGATGTGTTATGGCATTATTAAACGTAGGAGTTGTCATTGTTTACCAGCATTGCATCCCATGGGTGAAATCTCATTCCAAGTATGTGAGTGTGTAGGATTTCACTCCACATACATTTGGGTATATTGGTGGTGCTTGACACACGTAAAGTATATGGGAACACTCTCATCGAGCTATTACGCATTAGAAAACACTACTATAGATTTCACTCCCACGTATCGTCACATATATTTTGGAAGTTCCCAATAGGTTGTTATCCACCCATAGGTAACTGAGTCTGTCGCCTTGTATACCGTGATACACTGAACACAACATTTGGGGAGATTGGTTGTCATACATTAAGTCCTTGGTTCGCCAAGATGTATATTTCAGTTCACAGTTGCTTGCTAATCCTTTATGTCTAGATTACCCTCTTTTTGATTTATTTATTTTTGTGTTAATAAAAATTTACTATCCAATGTGGAACAACAATATCCCCCACTCTGTCGTTCACGTAGAATGAAAAATAAGCCTCCTCTTCCACTAGAGGCTACTCCTTGCCATCGTCAAAAGCATAAAAGAATGTAAACTATCGAATCAAAAAACTCACGAACTACTTCTCGTCCTCCTCCTAAATCTGATCAACCAAAACCATGTGTCCCCTTGAGTACTGAACCCGAGGTTACATCTACTCTTGTCGGTGAAACTGACACAACTGATACTAAATTACCTAAAACTTTCGTGCTTGAGGTTATACAATCTAACCTTCCTAAGTCAGAAAATTTATTTCATGAGGTCATTGAACTTGAGGAGCCTCAATCATCTTTACCTGTTAATTTAGGTAGTTCATCCTCTCTTCCTTTGTCTCAGACATATCTGCCTACTATATATCTCGGCCCTAACGGTGAACCTCTTCCACCTGGACTTGTGAGTATCAAGGAGATCACACAAGAAGAGTCTCTCCCTTCTACTCATTTGGAAGAACTTTTCCTTTGTCTAACCCATCCTCTTCTTTCTCTTCCACCTCTTTTACAAACTCGTTTACCTCATTCTCTTGACTTACCCATGAATTTCACGTGGCAATCCACATTGGGATTATTGACCATGATTGGAATTGATGTGGCTTCCCAGCCTATGTCTACCACTATGTTTGAGACACAAATGTCACTTCCACATCTATCTTTTTGACATAACTAGAGGCACATATGTATGGTGTCTTGTCCATCCCACTAGGTTATCAGTCCTTATATGGTACCTTGTCTGGTGCATCTTCTAGTTTATGGACATCCCCCATGTCTTCCACTTCTGGAATTTCATCTAGAGCTGCTCTTATGAGTGCTGCTCAACCTTGTAGTGCCCACCCTCGTTTCCTGACTCTAATATGACATTATCTTGCATACTTTAGTTTATGAGTAACTCAGGCTGAGGATCCAGAAATGTGATTCTATTATCAGCGAATGTGATGGTTATGTATGTTCTCTATTAATATTATGATTACGATATAATTAATGGTTATGTGTATTCTCTATTGATATCATGATGGTGATAGTAGTATAGGATAGACATGTTTCGATTGATGTTATAGTGATGATAGCCTTGATCTATATGTATGGTTCCACTAAGATTATGATGATGCTAGCCATGATGGAGGTATCCCCTATGTTAGCTACTTACATTAGTTCTGGTTCACAATGAACGGTGATGTGAATGACCAAGTGATGGTAATTAACGCTATTATGACAATGACTAACACTGAAAAACCTGGTTACTGATTATTATTGAGTATGGCAGGAAAACCACCAGAGGCACTCGCACATGACGAGTTGACGACACCTGGTTTGATGAAAATTTATATTATTTTATCTTTGAAATTCTAATCGATTTTGAAACCGGCTATATATGGTTATCTATATTCTGATGATATGTTAATGGTTGCAGGCACAGATGAGTTGCTTGGCCGAATGACTCACATATGGGTGATGGGGTTGTACAGGTGGATGGAACTACATGGGAGGGGTGGGACAGAGTCCCTGATCTCACCCACTGGCACTCCCGCCGTGACTTGGGTTGGAAGGGTTGAAACACCTTCGCCTTGAAAATCACGATGCCATGAGGGCAGGTTCCAAAGTTGGGTCGCTCATGAGGAGTTTACTGGGGGGGGGCGCATCAAGGCGGATTCCTTGATCCCCGGCACCATTAGTCTCACTATAGCAGGCAACATAAGAGATGATAGTGGTCTGTGACGTTGCACTATACTTTCCCCTCGTAGTCAGTGGATGCTTGAAGGGAAAGTGGTGTGGCACCCTTGGGATTTCAGGGAAATTCTTGAAGGGCACAACCAAACTTGGCACCCTTGGCATCACAATTAAATTGTTAGGTGTGGCACCCTTGGAACTTCTAGGGAAGTTCTTGAAGGGCACAACCAAACTTGGCACCCTTGGCATCACAATTAAATTGTTAGGTGTGGCACCCTTGGAACTTCTAGGGAAATTCTTGAAGAGCACAACCAAACTTGGCACCCTTGGAATCATTAAAAATAAATGATAATAAATAAATATAAGTAAGGAATGAAAACTAGGGAGTTACATCAAGGATAAATGATGATTAGAAACCAAGGTAATTAAATCAAAAATAAAACTTGGAATAAGGAGGATCATAGGAAAAAATAAACAAAGTACCTTAAAAATTCCACCATCCCCATGTTGGAAAATTCTAGGTAGATTAGGTGGTTTAATTAGATAAAATGGGAAGACAAACATATTGTAAGGATAAAGATTAATCCTAAACCAATTAAACTTAATTAAGAAAAGAGGAAGGTGAATTAAAATAAGAAAAATAAATTAAATTTAGAGAAATGTAGAGAAGCTCCATGTGGCATCAACCAGCATAAGAATATCCCTCTAAGAGACAACCTGAGTTAATTTAGGAAGTAGATTGGGGATAAAATCTTAACTCATTAATTGACTCCAAGTAATAAACTCAATTTAAGGAATAAAAGGGGGGAATAAGGAGACATCTAGGAGTAGAAATAGGAATCTTGTGAGGTGAGGAAAATATTAGTTTTAATTAAAAAGATAAGTAAATAATTT
>APFE030381722.1:5806-15867 GCA_000404065.3 Pinus taeda | reverse complement strand
TAACATTATTATTAAATCATATACATATATACAAAATTTAGTAATATTGTATCTAACTAAATTAATAATTTAAAACTGACCTTAGTTTAGTTTATTTACTTACCTACTTTAATTATTTCCATAAAAGAAAACTTGAAATAATAATAACAACTTTATAACCATTAAAATTATTTAATTGTAGCAACCTAATGTTAGTATATTATTTTGAATAAATAAATAATTTGTCGTTGGGTACTAGTCCCTTTTTACCTATTTTTACTTATT
This sequence comes from Pinus taeda, assembly GCA_000404065.3. Taxonomy (NCBI): domain Eukaryota; kingdom Viridiplantae; phylum Streptophyta; class Pinopsida; order Pinales; family Pinaceae; genus Pinus; species Pinus taeda. The sequence goes on along the minus strand of APFE030381722.1, from coordinate 15,603 downwards.
CCCATAAATAAAACAATATATTAATAATATTAATATTAAAATAATAATAACCATAATATTAAATTAACATATATAATTTCAACCTAGGTCCTATAGTCAAAATTAGCCGTTTTTCAGAGTTAGCTGTTGGAATCTCTGCTCAGGCTATTTAACATGTTAAGCTGGATCTATGTTTTCAACTTGTCCTGATGATGAACCACACTAGTTGGTTCGAAACGCGTCGACAAAGGTCTTTCTATATGTGATTTTCGCCGAAGCTCTTCTTATAACTTTGATGGATCACAGAAGCCTCAATTCTACAATCAACAAGATATTCATTAGGATCCTTTTCATGCAAAAAACTTGACAAATTTTGAGGAAAAACCAATAAACAAACTTTAGATTTGTGCCCAATGCACCCCAGAAGAGCCAACAAGAGTGTTTCATCCATCCATGCAGTGTATGACTACTTAGGTGCAATGCACTTGTCTACCCTCTGGGCCTGCATTGGTCTTAGGGAAAATTTTTGGAACCTTAGGGCCCTTAAAAACTCAAAAAAATTTCTTGAAATGATAAAATGGAATCACTGAAACAAACGGAAGGGTTTTAGCTCCTAGCTAGAAGCAATGGTACTCAAAATCATCTACTTGATTGGCCGCAATCAGCTGTAGAAGATTGATGGAAAAAATCACTCAGAACTCTCACTGTTGAAGGTAAATGTGAAATGGTAAAAATGAAGAGTTTTTTCGAGTATATATTGTCGTATTGTTCATTATTTTATCCATATTTAATTTTTTTAACCTAGTGATGATTCATTTTTACTATGAAACATGTATGTTTAATCCTTTTTGTGTTGTTCTGAGTAGGTCGAAAACTATTAACAAGTTTTCTTATGCTTGAAACAAGTTATTTTGATCGAGGAGTATGCTTTTATCTCTTTTTGGAGCTCTTTAAACCTATTGTCTCTTTTTCTAGCACCTGTATCACAAGTGCTTCTGGAGATATGAAAGCTTCCTAGAGATAGCCTCTGGGTTGATTGTAGACCAATGCCTAGGACATCTTAAAGAGAGGCGTGAATTTGGATATTATGAGTAGGGCTCTCTGCTGCACTCCAATTGTCACATAGTTGGAAATGATAATGAAAGGGGCTTGGTTCAATAGTCCTTCGTCAAGGTAAACTCAAGCAAATACATGGATCTAAATGCACAAGGGGTAAATCAAGCCAATTTCGAAGAGGAATGTCTTGTTCTAATGGCCGACACACAAAAATAAGTACTTTAATATTGGAGTTGTAGTAAAGTGAAGAGGATGAAAGAGAGGAGGGAATTTAATGCATAGGGTTGTAAACAATACAAAATCCTGAGCAACAATGTTCCGACAGAAATGTGGAAGACACAAGAGGCGAAATCACAAGAATAGTGGAGTGCTAAGGTCCCAAGCTCTATACATCATGAGTACATTTGTCACCAACTAAAATTAGTAAATATATGAAAATTACAGGTACATAAGTAAATCTGCAGCTTACACGGGTATTGTTACTACTTAGTAGCAAATATATAATCATGAATTAGATTGAAACCGGTAGCTTCATTACACTATTTCAAAGGGAAAAAAACATACATGAAGTGATAAACAGAGGAGAAAATCATACTGCACATTGCTCTGATTGGAATAACCAAAGAGTTTCATTAATCCTCAAAATGCGTCCAATTCACCAGTCTATTTCATTTAGCAAGTGACATAGCTCAAGTCCCTCATGACCAGGAAAATAGAACCAAAAGTAGAATCAAAGAATTTGGACCCCTCGGGTGCAGAATTTCGGAATCCTTATTAAGTGTTTCTTCCCCATTTTTATAAGGCGAGGGAGTGCTCAAAAACAGTTATAAAATATCCAACCTTAGCATCTAGCTGTTTGCTAGACTAGTTGTCTTAGCATGCAAGGATCTATTTCCCAAATGATTATAATCAGGATTTGATTCCTTCTTTAAAATGCAAGAAACAAAGAATAAACATAAATAAGGAAAGACTAAATGTCGATAATAGGAAAATATCTCCCATTTGTCCTACTATGGCCTCTACTCAGGCCACGTCTTTGCCTCAATGATCCGACTAGTCTGCCTATCACTTTCCTCTTTAACTGCTTAATTTCCCACTCACTAGAGTCGGGAGTGATCACCAGTGATGATCGTAGTGATGTTCTAAACATCGATGTTGTATGATCCATCCCCTAGACTCCCTGTATAACACTATCGGAGCCATTATATGACCAATTACATTGTCATAATATTATATCAAGGATTCTCAGTATTGGCACTTTACACTTAGAAACATTACAAAGAAAGTGAGTTCCAAGATCTTTGGCCCACTTTATTTTATCCCCTTTTCATCATTTCTCTTCATATGACCAAGGGCTATGACCAAGTGCTTAGCCCTAAGGCATTAGAGCCTTTAGACTCCTGTCCGGGGGCCTTTTTCCCTTTATAAAGTGCTTTGCACCCCTTTCCTTTAAGTTCCTCTATTGACCGCACACTTAGCCAGATATCAAAGCTCCTCTATATCAGAGGTTTCCATTTAGGGATTTTATATTGGAGCCACAACATGTTTGTGATCTTCGATTGTGATAACCCTTTAGTGCTCGGCCTCTAGCTCCACCTTTGGTTTTTTATGCCTTTGTGACCGCAGACCAACCCCCACCTCAGATCCCCTTTATCACACTTTCCAATCGGAGAAATAACATTGGGTTTGCGACATTCCCACCTCTCCGATATGTGACTTTCGATGATGACATCACTGTCACCACGTGGCACTTCCTAATTGGTGACACGTCTCACCCATATATTCCCACATAGGCCCCCTTAAAACACCAAATATTTTCCATATTTTTGTTGTACTTCCACGTCATGATGACATTAGATGCCACGTGGCTTTATTGGGACCAATGTTATTCCTCCACATGGCCCTATAGAGGAGAGAGAAAAGGCCCGCCTGCTCTTGGGTTTTTCACTAAAATCCTTTATTAAATTCTTCTAGGCATCCCCTGATAGTTTACACTATCGACATTTCGTTCCCGCAATTCCTTTATAGTGGTCCCTCAAGGATTGTCAATTGTTGACTTGCGACATGCTTGCATTGTTGCGATGTTATTTGGAACCTTCAATTGCCAATTATCGATATCGGTGATTATTGATCGTTGATTCGATTTGCTCCACTATTGGACCTATGATATTTTTTATTGTCGATGTACTGAGATCTTCGACTTGCGATCACCAATATTCCCTGCTACCTGATCCTCCAATTTGTGATCACCGATGTCTCCCAAACCTCTGATATGCTCTTCTTTCTTTCCTTTCAAAGGGAACAAAACCCCTTAACTTCAACTGAAGGTATCTTCATATCCAGAAGTCCATTTTTGGACTTCCACATACCATTGGAAATATTATTCCAAGCACTATCCGATGGACAGGGTCTGATTTATCTTTGAGAAACTATGTGGCTTGGAATGTGGATGAAAAATCCTCTACTCTTTTGCACTTTGGACAACTGAAAACACATTTTGCAGTGAGTGATAACATTGGCTCCAATTAGGGACAATGCCTTGCTGGCAAGGTGTTGAGAACTTGCAGACCAGTAGTATTCACCCTTGGGCATGGAGTTAAAAATATAATGAATCGATAAAACAAGAAAATATCCATGGAATTTTATTTTCAAGGAGTCATTTCCTCATCAAACTAAAATGAAGAAATATAAATTCTAACAACTGGAAATTAAATGCTCATCTAGTGAGCTTATTTATGCACAACTCCAACTTATGTATAGGGCATCAATTCACCTAAGTGGGGTCAACCCTCCAATGGTACTAGGTTAGAATTTGGGTGCTAGACCTGATGCCTCCATGCTGCTAAAATTTAAAAATCACACCCAACATGCACCATATAAAAGCTTTGGAAAAAAAAATTGATTTTTCCCCCAACTTGGTAGTTGATCCTCAGCTCTTTTAATTTCCTCCATGAACCTTATAATGGGGATTTATTCATGAAAATTAGTGGCTAAAATGTGCATGCACCCCATAAGATCTTTAAACCAAAGGTTTGATACATACCTTGGAATAGATGTATACTATTGCAAGCCAAAGAAAGATACCATGTAGTCAGCTACTAGATCATGGAATTGATGAGGAAAATTTGTAGTCGTCTCCCTTTCTTGAAAAAATTCTGGGGAGGAGGTTCTGTTAGCCTCCTGCTGCAGCAGGTTACTCATATTTCATGATTGACATTTTTATAGGCCAAATATGTCATACTTTGCATGCTACAATGCTCCATATTTGCTAACAGACACCAAAGAAAGTGGCCATGAGAGAATGCTACTCAAAGTTCATCCACTGCATTCCAATTTTGAAGAGTCATTCCAGTTTTGTAGAATTTTCAGCTAAAGGGAGGTCCAAACAACTTAATCTTGGTCTCCCTAGGTTTCAATTTCCTGTTTTAGAATATAGAGGATGAACAATCTGTCCAAATAGCTTAATCTTGGCAGATTTTAGATAGGTAGAGAATCAAAGGAGCCCAAATGCTTAATCTGGGCCCTTGGAAGAAATAAGGGTAGTTTGTAGATAGGAAGGCATAAAAAGAAAAAGTTAAAATGCTGGGTCTGCAAGTCTAAGTGCACCCAAACCAAAAGAAGAAAAAATGTTAGGTAAGTAGGCTGGGTAAGTAGTTTTGAGGTTGCAGAATCTTCATATTCTGATCAATTTTATGTTTTCAAAGTATCATCTCTACTCAGGTCACAGTCATTAGGCAGTTTCATGTGGAGGAGCTCAAATCAGGCATAACTAACTTCCCTTTCTTCCTCTTCCCTAAATCATTGACTAATTTCCCCAAAAGAGGTCAAGATCTGCTTGATATCTCTTATTTTCATCATTTTCCATGTCATTAGCCTTGATGAAGATCTACTTCACTCAAGGAGGGTCCATATTTTCTCTACAAAGCTCTATCTCCCCTTTGAAGCCTAAGATCTCTGAAGCTTAGCGCTTTCTTGTCATTTCCATATTAACTACTGACATTATTATTTAACTCCCTATATTTTCCCCATACCCTTACTAAAATTATGTAAATAATCCCCTTATGTAAATATCCCCTTCCCCCTGGTTGAAATATAACCATAAGTGCTTCTCTGGGAATTACTAAGTCACCTGGACTTTAGTAAGAACCCTCTTTTTGCATGAATTTCCATTCCCAGGTGTTTGGACCCCTTCCAAAACACAAAGGACCCCTTTCCAAATGCAAACCCACCCCGCCCCCCCCCTTTTTTGGAATTTATTAATATTTGTTTAATAAATCACCAAGCGCCTAAACCCATTAAACCGTTTCCTAAAGTAAAAAACCCACCCGCGCTGTGGAAAAATTAAAACTTTAACGAGCACGCTCTTTTATTAAATCCCGCGCACCTTCGCCTCCCGTCCACCGTCGAATCGCCTCCCCCAGATCCGATGGCCCTTGTTCATATCGGGCGCCCTATTATAGTGGTACATTACCACCCGATGTCCGACGGTTTTACTGTCGTACACCGGGACAGGTGGCGGCCTCCCATTGCATTGGGTCGCCCCTGACAGAAACCACCTCCGTACCAAAGGCGGTCCGATGCACAGGCCAAAACCGCCCTCCCCTCACGTAACAGGACTGCCGCGTCACCCTGCCACGTTGCCTCCACATCACCTCACATTGCCTGCAGCCGGCCCACGTCACCCTGCCACGTCACCCCACCATACTGCCACGTCACCTTGCTTCCGTACCAGATGGTTCCACTGCTAACATCATGTTGATGTCATCCAACGTACCGCTGACGTCATGCTGACGTCAGCAGCCAAAAAACAGAAAAATTGCGCAAGCGCGAAAGTCGAGCTTCGAAGCTCCGGAATGAGAAACGGAGGTAGTTTTCAATGCACGATTAGCGTGAAGTGCTAATCGCGCATCGCTATAGGAAATGAGCCATATTAGATAATCTTTAGGGAATATTTTGATTCCTTAGCCCTTTTTGCACCGAAAAGGCCTGAAAAAGCCCGATTTTGCCAATGTAAGCGTATTTGAAGACAGAGAGAGACTAGGAACAAAGATTAAAGAGTATCAGATCAAATATACAGGCAAAAAGCATGTCGAAGAGTATCAGGAAGCGGCGAAGACTATTAATGTAGCAGAAAAGTGTATCAGAGGAGATTTTCTCAGGGCTCGAGGCAAATCCAACATTAAAAGGAAAGCCCTGAAAGTCAAGAAGCAGTTAAAGACGCATTGAAAGCTCACCAGAACAAATGAATGCACATTAAACTCACAGGAGATCAATGGACCAGAACTCAATGCACAGTTATGATAGAACCACTGCACCAAGTCACACAGGGCACCCCATCAACTCAACTTGATCCAGCTGCCTCTGGCGCAACCCAAAGGACTTACTTGCATTTAATTCCAGCAACAATTAGGTTTTTAAAAAAGCTTTTCCTACAGACCTGTTTAGGTCGGTTGTAATAAATAACTTTAGATATTTTGCCTATATATACCACCCTGAAAAATGGAGTAGGGGTTGGTTGGTTAGTTAGTTGCTTGATCTTTGGTATTTTGATATTTTCCTCAAGCAGAGACTCGCACTGTAACTGTGATACTTTCTATAATCAAAGACTGCTGAAAGCATGGATTCTGAAACTGTCTGTTGTGTTTAATTGGCCGAGGAGTGACTGTTGGATTTCTGTGCTTCTACATGGTTCAATAAGTGTTTCTTATCTTGTTAGTTGTTGCTTGTTTTTTTTTCATCAATGCGCCATTCTTAAATTACAGAAAGTAGAGTTAGTTTAGGATTGCTTAGCTGCACCCTAGGCTCAATTTTTGCAATTTTTCATGTTTTCATCAGGAATAGTTATGAACATGCATACTTAAATGATCTTGTTTACGTTGTTTCTTTCACTTATGAATGATAGTTTAGGAATTCTTAACTACTCCTAGACAACCATTCATTCACTTCTCCTCCCTGTTAGTTTTGATGAAAGACTCTTAATTGCCTTTCATCCTTGACCATCATTCCATCCTCTCAGCAAATTGATAATTGTCTCATGTGTGGCTATCCCGCTCCATAATCCTCTTGTGACCAAGAAAACGTAACAGCAAGCCTTAATCCATGACTCCATGCCTAATGGTTTTAAACTTATCACACTTTACCTTGCCTCTCTGTTTGGAATTATCTTCCATACATGCATCTTCCATCCAAACAAAAAATCAAAACCCCTGAACCCAAAAACTAGCCTAAAATCATCATCAACAAAGCTAAATCATTAAGAGAGAGCCCTCTCTGATTGCAGGTGGGCTAGAACCTGCAATCCAAAGATTGGTTTGTGGTTACCTCGGCCGTATCTCTTCAGGAGCTTAGGGACAACCTGAGTAATAACATAATGGCGACTCCGCTGGGGACCTCCTCAGATAATCTCACAAAACCAGTCTGAAGCTCCACAGAGGAAGAAACCGACCTTCAAAGGTCTCGGTTGACCTGTGTTGTTAGAAAAAATTTCCCAAAAAATAGATTAGAAGCTGGCTCCTAAAAAGCAAACACATCATACAAGATCAAACCCTGATCCTAATCGCCCAACTGCTTTTGAAAATCCGAATTTAATCCCTAATATCATTAGAAAACAAAAGCAACAAGAAGATCCAACTACTTCAATTCCTGAAACAGTTCAGCCAAGCGGTGTTCCAACCCCTCTCAAAGTTCTATTTTGGTCAACCCCAAGTTCCCCTAGTTCATCACCCCCTTCTCCAAGCAGCTCTTCTACACCTCCATCCTATACTCCTACTACCACTACTACTCCTTCTACCCCGGTTGTTCCTGTTATCCCAGTTGCCCCAATTTTTCCACTTATCCCCATTAACATGGCTAATAGATATGCGCCCTTACAGCTGCCTGCTAATCCCGGGTCTATGCCTCAGGACTACCAGACAAAAATTACCTAATTTGATGGCACAAACTCCTGCACAGCCCTACAGCATACAAAGAAAATGCAGGATTACTTTGAGAGTTATGAGATCGATGATGACAGTGTGAGAATGAATATTTTTGTTCAAAGTTTGACCGGTGATGTCAGAACCTGGTTTAGGGCACTTACACCCAATTCCATATTAAATCCTAAAGCCTTATACCAGACATTTATTAACAGGTGGGAGAAAAAGAAAGATCCCCTACACATACTATCTGAGTATGACACTATCAAAAGAGGACCTCAGGAAATGGTTTTGGATTACTGTGCAACGTTTAATAATGTTTACAATGCAATACCACAAAATTTAAGACCTCCACCTGTTCTCGCTTTGTACAAATTCCCTGATGGCTTTGATGCTGAGATGGCATATCAGTTGAGGGAAAGAGCCCCTCAAAGCCTCGCAGAGATGCAAGATGTTGCTGTGAGTGTGGAGGCAAATCTAATTGCCAAAAGAAACAGAGCCAAAACTGAGAGAAGAACCACCTTCAAGGAAGAACCCTCGACCTTCGATCAGAACCTAGATGCTATTATCAGTGGCATCCATAGGCTGGAGACAGAGTAGACAGTGTTGAGAGGAAAACTTCATGGGAAGGTCAACAACCCAATGCCATAAGGAATCTGAACTTTAGAAAAACTCAAAACACAAACGCTGGAAGGGCCAGTCCCGACCATGATATTAGGCCTCCTTTCCAAGAAAACTATGCAGAGGAATCTACATCCAGTGAGCCCACAGATGGGACTCACATGAACCTGATAGATTCGGAAAATGAACAGCAAATCTTTCTCACTGAAGAGGACTGAGACTACCCTGATGTAAAACAATTTCACACCAAGTCAGGAGAGTCTTTTGATTTCAAACAAGGTTATGATACCGCTGTGTATGAAGTTCACAAACAATATAAGTTGAGAACAAGGACCATTGATGTCCCTGCATCTAGCAGAACAAAAGATAGCAAACATCCCAACAAAAGTAAAGACAATGTCACCATAACAAATCCGGTTGATAGCTCTGTCCCAAAACCGCATCAGGTAACTGTGGAGGATATAACAGACACACAACCTCCTATTGATCGGCCTCTACCTCCTTCTTCCCCAAAAGAAAATCTGAACAACACTCTGAAAAATCCTCTCAAAGTAGAAATACCACAAACTGTCATTCATCATAACGCTGCCATTCCAAAAGAAAACATAGAGAGTATGCCTGAAAAAGAGAAATCTGCTGCTATCAACGCCAAGAACCCATCGGAAAAACCATTCAATTTAGAAGCAGATATTGGAAAACTCAAGATATCCATTCCCCTCTCAGAACTTGCCAAACATGATGTATATAGGCAACAAATTCAAAGGTCACTTCAACTACCAGAGGTCAGGGATGATGTAAACTTTTTAGACGATACCCCTGAGCTACTGTTTAGTCCAGAAGTTAACAGAAAATCATATGGACCTGTTCCACCTTTTTATGTCAGTCTGCACATACATGAAAAAATATTGCATAATGCTATGTTTGACTCGGGTGCCTCACATAACCTTATGCCCAAAGCTATAATGGAAAGGTTGAACCTTGATGTCACAAGACCGTACAAAGATCTGTATTCCTTTGACTCAAGTCAAGTAAAATGTTTAGGCTTGATCAAATACCTTTGTGTCTCTCTAGTCCAGTTCCCCAATAAGACAATCTTAATGGACGTTGTAGTTGCTGACATTCCCACAAAGTATGGCATGCTCCTATCCAGATCTTGGGGAGCAAAATTGCAAGGGTCCCTTCAACTCGACCTCTCTTATGCCACTATATCTGTCTTTGGGCAACCAA
>APFE030381720.1:0-16990 GCA_000404065.3 Pinus taeda | reverse complement strand
CAAAAGTGAGATCTTTTTCTAATGTTTTCACTTTATTTTCTAATGCTTTAATCTCCCTAGTTTTTTCCACAACGTTTAACTTTGAGAGATCATAGTTTCTTTCCATCTTAGCATACTGTTTTTTTACCTGTTTTAACTCAAAAATTTGTAGTTTCGTGTCTTCCATTGACTTTATTAACTCTTCTGTGCTCAAATTGGTGTTGCTGCCCTGTGCTGTTCCTGTTGTTGTTGTACCTGTGACCACCTCTGTTGTGGCTGCTAGGATGTTTGGAGCTAGTGTTGTTCCAAGTGTAAAAGGGACTACTGTTGAGACTATGGGAATTACATAAGGAGGCTGAGAGGTCAACTCTCCCTGCTTGTCCTTCAGTGCTTTTTCTAATGCATGCTCTGTTTTGTTCAATCTTTCATTGAGTTTTAAGAGGAGATCCATCATCTCTTCTTCAGATTTTTGCTTTATAACCTTAGTAGTCTGTGGATGCCTTGAAGGAGGCAGCTTTAGCTGTTTCCTCAAGGCAACAATATCTTCATCCTTGTTTTTTATTAATGCTTCTATACCCTTTACATATTTGGGATCATGTCCCAATCCAATTATTATTTCTTATAATGACTTTATTCTATTATCTTTAGCTTGAGAGGAGGCTTTTTCTAAGTTTAGCTGGGTAGTTGTATTATCCAAAGAATTTTGTAGTTCGTGGGCCATCATCACCTTACCAGTTAAGGTTGAATAGACCATTTCCCCAGTTTGCTTGTGCAATTCAATTTGATCCATATAATGAATATCCTTTGCCAAGACTTCCAAATTTGTTCTGAGGTAATCTGCTGCTGATTTAGGTTGTAGTACCTTTGGCTTGAAATAGCTCATTATCATCTTGTCTTCTTTAATTTCATAGGCTGACATTAATCTTTGTTGATTTGTGGGGGCTATTTTTAAATATTGATTATAAATTTGAAGCCTCAATGTATCATTCCTAGCCTTTATTTCTGTGAATGTTTTCTTGATATTTGAAGCCTCTTTACTTGGTGGCCTGAGGGATGATACTTCTGCACTATGTTGTCTTTCTAGCTCTTGCTTTTGTGAGCTAGTAGATGTTCCTCCCAATGGGAAAGTTTGGTGGCTCACTACCCATTCTTTTCTTTGAATATCCAAAGTCTCTTCAACAATTTCTTCCTCTGAAAGAGGATTCAGTCTTTGCCTTTTTGTCCTAGGCTATCCTGAAGGACCATTGGTTGGGGTAGTAGTTTCCCTGTCCCTCTTTTTATTTCTTTCCTCATTTAGAGGAGTTTGCAAAACTGGAGTTTCTTCTACATTGATTTGAGTTGGAGTTGGCATTTGAACTTGTTTTTTGAAAGTTTCAGGCTGCTTTGACATTGTAGGTTGTTCTGTGGTCTCTATTTCCTTACCTCTAGATGTTCCTATGGCTAGTATGCTGACTTCTTGTGTAGGCTGCTGAGAGGTTCCAGCAATGGATGTACGAATTCCTGACCTTGGGGATAGCTCAAATGATACCTGCCCAAAAGAATGTAGGTCAAGGGTTTTCTCAAGATCTCTCATAGCAATTTCTATATTGATTTGTTCACTAATATCTTCTACTAGGGTCCCCTCCCTCCATTCATCCATATTTGCAAACTGTTCAATTTCTAGGATCCTACAATGTATGTATGGTGACAGCCTATTTTTCATTCTTCTATCACATATAAAACTATTAGGGTCATATGGCCTCCACCCAAAACTCTTTTGTAACTTAAGATGACCTTCTAAAATTCTTTATGCTTCTCTCCATGCTTCTCTATCATTGAAAATATAAGGGCCTAGCTGATTCTTGATTCTAAGCTGAGCTTTCTTTTTGGCATTACAAAAATGGACTAACTTTGTATGCAACATCTGTCTAAAGTATTGCAATGCAAATAGTTTCATTGGAACATACTTTGGTAACTTAAAGGGGCAGAGCTCAAATCCATAGATCCTGATTTAAGTATGGTTCTTGTATAGGTACCAATCACCTATTCTCTATTGCTTGGAGAGTTGGAGGATCTTCTTTATATCACCATTGATCCTAGTAGGGGATACTCCTGTTAACAAAGTGGTTGCTGGATGTACAAATAGATCAATGAACTCACTGTAACTCTAAGGGGACTAAAAGGTTTTATGAAAAATTGGACTCCAAAATATGACAGACCTGGGATTTCCTTTGGTGTCAAGCTTCCTGATAGGGAAAGGAAAGTTCTCTAACTAATAGTAAAATGTCAGATGCTATATGAAAGTGGTGTATTTGAAGACTCCTTCATTGTCAAGTCTTAGGAATTGATCATCGATTTTATCGGCAATGTAGGAAGCATAGTCATATTTAACAGCAGGAGGCTGTCTAGGAGTAAAAATTGACAACAACACTAGGGTTACATCATCAACAAACTCACTAGTGTTGAATATCATGATTAAAGATATCATATCAACTATGAGTCTTCCTGTACCTATGAAGAAAACCTGCAGATAAGGTGGTGGGCCCTTGATGTTTTTCTAACATGAAGGTCTGACAGAGGCGAATAAGCTCTGATTGTGGCAATTCAGTAGCTTTTTCAAGTAAATATCCCATAGAAAGCGGAGTGAGGGCTTGATCAGGGGAAAATTACAACATTTCATTGATGGATGCAGCTGTTATGGGGAATAATACTGTTTGACTAGGGGTCATAACAACGCTTTGACTGGAGTCATAATTGGTACAACATTGGTGAATTATATCAGGAAAAACATGGACTGAGGGAAGAAAATATCTAGGAAGGTTGGATTCCCATAGTCTCAGAATGTCTGAGCCACTCAAGTAGTTGTTTCTAACTTGGCAAAAGGTTTTCAATTGATTCTGGTCAGTGGTTATGTCCTTTATTTGGAAATCTTTATCTGCAAGAGGCAGATAGTCTTGGTATTTATGAGGGGCATTGATTGGTGTGACATTTAAAATAACGGGGGTTTCCATTTTTTTTTCTCGTGGATTCAACAATAGAATTTGGTTTTTTCTATGAGAAAATAGGCCAAACGGTAGGTTTGGGAATTTATATGGCAAACACAGACTGGACTAGAACTAAATTTAGCCCTTTCTTGTAGAATTTTTAGTAGAAAACCAAAATTACAGGGTTTCAATGAAAATTGGATAAATACCTGTAATGGGGAAGTGAACAGTGTAATGTCAGGAAGGATAACGGGCTTCGGACTACGTCGCTGCAAGTTTCTTTACCAGATGGTGGTTTGAAAGCTCAAATAGTTGACTTGGACGTTGTTTTGTATGGGAACACAGTTGCAGCATATAACAGTGAAAATGATGTTTGTTTATTTTATTTAACAAAGTCCAGGTTGGCGGGGTTTTTTTATTTATCAGGCATATGACGTAAGTAGGAAAATGTGTTTTTGTCGCATGCGGAGGGTGGTAAGTGGTACAAGATTGCACCGCTTTTGGAGTTAGGCAGTATTTGACTGGAGGCTGGTGATTCCATGGATCACCTAATGCGTGGCGGAGGTACAGTTTGAAAATCGCCTGGTGATCGCACGTTAAAGTACGGTCACCAGGGGGCGCGATATTGATACCGATCATTAGATGATAAGGATGAGATCTAACGGTGGACGGGAGCAGAGTACAACAAAATTTTAACTGCGGCAGGCCCGATTTAGTTAACAAGTTTAATAAATCATATCGAGGTGATTGTGACTCGCGGGAAGGTTATTAATTAACCTTAGGGGTTAATTAATCCCATTTTGTGGAGCAGGGATATTAGGCTGTTAACGAATCTCAGATAAATCCATTAATCCCTTTTAACTGTGTTTATAGTTATAATTAACTGGGGCGGGGTATATAATAATTTGGGGATTTATATGTAATTAAATAATACGGGAAAGGGTAAATAGGGCGAGATTTATATAATATAAGTCAGAGATTAATATGATAAATGAAATGAAAGCACCAAGTTAAAACATTTCGGGTATATATTTAAACTTAAGCTTAAAGTGGAAAAAGGGGTTTTTTAGGTGATATTGTGTATTTTCCTAAGTAAAATAGGATTTTTACTTAGGAAATGAGTTTATGAAATCAAATGAATGGTTTATGGATGATTCTAAGCACTTAGGCTTTTAAATCATTGAGTCGAGGGTCCGGTCCCTCCGAAAGTCAGAGAAATGCTCTGAGCCCCTTTAATTTTCAAAGACCTTAATACTTTAGGGGGAATTAGTAAATAATTAGGGAAAAATGTGAAGGGGAGATAATCATTTGACCTTGTTTTGCTTGAAATGAATAAAGTGAAATGTCTGTCTTGCACTTGTGATAAAAGTAAAAATTAACATATTTAGAGACATTATCCATCACAACTAATTTTGCAACACCATCTACCTACCCTTTCTATTTTAATCTAGCATTTTTTCCTTCTTTATTTGGGTGCACTTAGACTGACAAACCCTTATCAATCTTCTTTTTATTTTACATGGAAAGCCTACCTAAGTCTACACTTATTACATCCAAGGGCTCAGATTACATCGTTGAGCTCCTTTTTATTCACTCTACCTATCTATTTATCTACCAATATTACATTGTTTGGTTAGATATTTATTCTCTATTTCTACAGCATAAAATTAAAAAATGAATGAGCCAAGTTTAAACAGTTTGACTCTTCATGTATTGTGGCATAAGTAACAAGCTGCACACAATTGTTTATTACAGAAAGTGAAAAAGTAGTGGCATTTAGACTTGCACACTTTCCTGGTCTATTTTTGTTGGGGTTCATTTCTTCTGATTTTTTGACCATTTTATTCTTTTCACCCTTTGATTTTTCTTTTAGGGCATACCCTCTTTACATTTTTTTTTGATTTTTTGATTTTTTGAAAATATGGAAAACCTTTGCAACAAGAAAAGGTATGAACATATTACAGAGCTCATCAATCATGAAATATGAAACCTATTGGTATAGGAGCATAACACATCAAAGGTTTGCTAAGGACAGTGAGACAGCATGATTGCATAATAATTGTCGTGGACAGGTTGACAAAATTCGCACACTTAGTTCCAGTGAATTCTACATTCTCAGGTAGTGATGTGGCATAGGTATTCATTAGAGATGTGGCCAGAATGCATGGTGTTACAAAGAGGATTGTGTTAGACAGGGATGTAAAGTTCACTTCCAAGTTTTGGAGGGAGTTGTTTACAGGTTTGGGCATAGAGTTGGCTTTAGTACAACTTATCATTTGCATTAAGATGGACAGACAAAGAGGGTCAATAAGATATTAGAGGACATGTTGAGGATGTAGAATCATTCATTTCCCAACATTCACATACTTCGTCGACATCTTCAACAAATTTTCTTCAAAAAGTCATAAATTTTTCATCCTAGAATCATTTTAAGAGCAAATGTTTTTTAATCAACCTAATTTTTCGAGATATCTCCATTCAAACACTTAGTTTCAGCATCTACAGCTTCAGTTTCTATTAAAATGGAAATTCCATGCCTATTTATTCTTGATAGCACCAACTACTTCCAATGGCTATCTTACATTATGGATTTACTTAGAAGTAAAGGTCTTTATAGAATAGCCTCAGGCTAAGAATCTAAACTTAAACATGAAGATAAGTTATCCAAATTGGAAAATAATCAAGATCAAGCACATGGGTGGATAGGGATGTCTATTTCTCCATACCTTACATTCCATATCATAGAACTTGATACCCCTAATGAAGCAATGAAACAAATCAATAAAGTTTTTGGAATTAAAAATGAAATTAGAGCCTATCAACTAGAAAATGAGTCTCTTACATTGGACCCCAATAATTTTTCTTCCATTGAAGAATTTTTGTCCAAGTTCAAGACCGTTAGACTTCTCTTGGAAGGTTTTAAGGTTAATAAAGAAGATGGTAGCGTTATCTATTCCATTCTTACTAAGTTAGAACCATCCTACTCTATGTTTGTTTCCACCTTCCATTCTACTAGAGAAGCCTTTATTTCTCAAGGACAGCCTGCATGTCCCCCTCTTTTGATTCCTTTTATGATTCTTTAATAAGAGAACGAGAAAAACTCTTACATCCTGGTCTTCTTAATACTGGAAACTATTCTAAGAAAACCTTAGCATCCCAACAACAACCAAATTCAAAGAATCCTAAGAAGCAACATCCTAAAAGGAATGGTCCTAAACCAAACAAGGGTCCTAAGAAATTTCAGTCTCAAAATAAAAAATCAATTCAACAAAATGATAAGGCAAATAAAAACAAAGGGAAGAATATGAATAGACATTGCAACTTTTGTAATCATGATGGCCACTTATAATCCAAATGCTTTAAAAAGATGGAAGCCTTAGAAGCAGCAATGAAGAAGCATAACATCCATTTGGAGCAATTTTCAACTCAAATTCATATTCAGGAATAATACATTTTGCATGTGGTTGTCTAGCATCTCGATCTGGTTATACACTAAATGTATATTCTTCTTCTCATTCTCATGAGTGGCTCATTGATTTTGGAGTTTCTTATCACATGGCCAAAAAGAAAGCCATGTTTTATTATTTAAATAATTGTAACACCGATAGATCTCTTAGTGTTGTAGGGATTGGAACTATTCATCTAGACAATGGTCAATTTAATGATCTATCGTGTTTTCCCACCTTATCCTACAACCTTATATCTGTATATCAGATAACTCATTTAGGTGAAGATAAAACCATTGAATTTTCACCTCATGATGTTGTAATCAAGGACCTAAGAGATCCTAGATAGATTTTAGCTACTAGCATTGCTAATGATTCTACAAGGTTGTATAATTTTAACAAATTTGGGTCATCAACTCTTCCCTCATTATTTGTTGCTCATAATGATAAAGTGAGAAAACTTTGGCATGAGTGATTTGGTCACTTAAACTATCACTCCCTTCAAAATATATGTAAATGAAATATGGTGACAGGTCTTCCTGTGGTATCTTTTAGAGATGTTGTTTGTTCTGGATGAGTACTCATAAAACATAATCGGGATAGTTTTGGAAAATGTGCCTCTTGGCATGCCTCAACCCCTTTAAAGCTTTTGTATAGTGATTTATGTGGTCCACATCCAGTTGTTTCATTCTCTGGCTACAAGTATTTTTTAACTATCATTAATGAGTTCTCTAGATGCACTTGGGTATACTTTTCAAAACTCAAGAGTGAAGTCTTTAACATTTTTTTGGTCTTTAAGGCTTTTGTTGAGAAACAATCTGAACATCAAATTCTTAAACTAAGATCTGATAATGGCGGAAAATATGTTAACAACAAATTCATCAAATTTTTCACTGAGCATGGAATTTAATTGCAACATATTATTCCATATACTCCACAACAAAATGGTGTAACTGAAAGGAAGAATGACACCTTAAAGGAAATGGCTAATTGTATGCTTCAATCTAAAGGACTCAGTCTTAACTTTTGGGTAGAAGCAATTAATTGTGAAAATTACATAGTAAATTGCACTCCTACTGAGGTTTTAAAGAATATCACTCTAAAAGAAGCATGTAGCTCAATTAAACGAGATGTAAGTCACTTTCATGTTTTTGGAAGTTAAGCATGGGCACATATTCCCAATTAGAAACATAAAGCCGTAGAACATAAGAGTGAAAAATGTAATTTTGTTGGATATTTTGAAGATGTTAAAGGATATAGGCTTCTTCCACCTAAATCCAAAAAATTTATCATTAGAAGAGATGTAAAGTTTTATGAAAATATATCAGCCTACGAGCTTAGTTCACCGGATGTTCCACCTCTCTCTATTCCTTCTACTTCTGAAAATATTTCTTCTTTAGATGATGACAGTGAGGATGAAAATCCTCCCCCACCTTCTCGAGATCCTCCTTTAGCTCCCCATCTTCCAAAATGGGTCTGTGCTACTCGGGATGTAGCAAGTGCTCTTGTAGGTGATCCTACAGATTAGCGACATACATGTTCTCAATTCGATAGAGCCTCTTCTTTACCGGCTCAAGCTTCAACAAATTATGACCTTGACACCTTTGCGGAAGCTTCACGCCATCCAGATTAGGACACAGCTATGAATGTAGAATAGCGTTCATTATTGGCAAATGATACATGGGATCTTGTTCCTCTTCCAAAGGGACGAAAACCTGTTAGAAGCAAATGGGTTTAAAGAACCAAGTTTGGACGAGATGGAAAAGTTGATAAACATAAATCTCGTCTTGTTGCTAAAGATTTCACAAGTTGAAGTCATTGACTATAACGAAACCTTCTCCCCTATTGCCAAAATGAACTCTATATGCCTTGTTCTTTCCCTTGCAGCCTCTTTCAAATGGGAAATCCATCAAATGGATGTTAAATATGCCTTCTTGTATGGGGACTTTCATGAAGAAATCTATATGGAACAACCTCTTGGATTTATACAAACAAACTTTAGCCTTGTATATCGGCTTAAAAAATACCTTCATGGTCTGAAGCAAGCCCCTCAGGCTTGGTATGGCAACATGGATAGCTTTCTTTTAGATACTAGATTTTCTAGGTGTAATTCTAACAATATTGTCTACACTGAGAAAGTGGGTAGGTCTCTTGCCATTCTTGTTCTTTATGTTGATGATCTTATCCTTACTGGTAGTGATCCCAACCTTATAAAACATGTGAAGTCCATCCTTAAAAAATAGTTTGAATTGACATACTTAGGACACTTGCATTATTTTATTAGTCTTCAAGTCTTGCAATCCAAGGAAGGTATTTTCCTTCCACAGTCTAAGTACGTGTGTGATCTTCTATGCCACTTTCACATGGAATACTATAAGCCAACCACTTCTCCCTTTAATTCTAGAGTATAACTTTCAGTCACTTGTACTTCCCCTGAAGTTGATGCTGCCTTATACCATCAGCTTGTAGGAAAACTTTTGTATCTGAATCATACCCATCTTGACCTTCCCTTTGTTATTGGCCTTATTTCTCAGATTATGCAAAACCCACATGAAAGTCATTGGAAAGCACCCAAAAGAATAGTTCGTTATGTTTGAGGTAAGGTTCAGTTTGGGATTCATTATAGTGTAGAAGCATCTCCTCTATTGGTTGGTTTCACTGATTCTGATTGGGCTGGTGACCTTGATAATTGGAAGTCTACTGCATGTTATGTCTTCACTCTTGGTTTTGGACATATTACATTGGCTTGCGTGAAACAAAGTACCATTTCTCTTTCTTTAGGAAAAGCAGAGTGTGGTGGTGCTATAGAAATTAGTAAGGAAGCCATGTGGCTTTGTCAGATCCCATTAGAGTTTGGCTTTGAGTAGCAACATCCAACTACACTTTAGTGTGATAATCAAAGTACCATTTAACTATGCAAATATCCAGTCCAACATTAGTGCAACAAACACATTGAACTACACATGCACTTCATCAAAAAGCTCATTCATGACCATGTTCTTGAAGTGCAATATTGTTCAACCGATGATCAAGTTGCAAACATCTTTACAAAGGCTCTCACAGAATTTTATTAAAATTTGATTTATGCTTGGAGTTCAGGAAGTTGTCACTAAGGGGCGATATGCTCTAATGCCTCGTTCCTTCTCCTATTGTGTCATATTTGTACATCCTTAAATCCTATCCCAAGTTGTTTTTAAGGGGGGATGTTAGAATATTATGAGACGTAGGAAATAGTTAAGTATAAATTGGTCTAGTATATAATTAGCTAAAGTGTGTTTCTTTAGTATGTGCTTTTTGTAACTTACAATCCAAATGTCATGATATTTTCTAGACATGAAGTGATCTGATGGTTTATTCACTCTTTAGTATTACCAACACTTGATCCATGGCTTAACACCTGATTGGTTCATGATATCTATTTAAAGAGCATGGAGGGTCATTTGTAAGGTGCATATTCATGAGACAATCTTACATAATTTTTTTTCTTTTACATTAATAAATTTCCTAAAGTGGTCGCATTGGCTCAGGCTGTGGATTGTTTCCCTCTTTCAGGCTTTTAACCACGTCAATAATATTGGTGTACTGATTTGTGATGTGTTTGTGAGTAGTCTCTTTTGGTGTTATATTTAAGGAACTTACCCTATAAATTCCTATAGGGAATGATGGGTGGATGGTGGAAATACATAAGTGTGATGGATTGGCATGGCTTTGGTCCTGTTATAGCATCTAAGAAAAGGAGGAGAAAGTCTAAGATTGAATTTCTTTGACAAGTCTTTTATAAATTTTTCTTTTGGTAGCTAACTTGTTATTGTTTCTTGGAGAGGCTGGAGAGTAGATTCATTCATCATAGGGAGATACATGGAGTAAGGAATTTTTTCTTTTTTCATGTTTTCATTTTTTTCTTAGGCCTACTAGTCGCCTCAATGAGGTTTTCAACTAGTATGTCTGCCTAGGCACCTCAAAGGAGGTTTTCACCTAGGACCTTTTCTTTTTCTCTTTTTCTTTTCTATTTTTCCAATCCATTGATCGCCTCATGGAGGTTTTCAATCAATGAGCCAATCTTAGGCATCTCAAAGAAGGTTTTCACCTGAGATTTTTTCCCCTCTTATTTTTCATTTTTTTTCTATCCTACTCTACTTGAAAAAAACAAAATCATTTTCAAATGTAGGAATAGTTTCAATGGAGCCACTTGCACAACAAGATGACAGATGAAATCATCTGTAGGCTCAAAACATATGCTTTGGCATGTACCTGAATGTGAGATACCAACTTCTTTCACTGAGATGAGATAAAAAATTATTGAAGAAGAGTAGGTTGTTGCAACTTAACAATTTTCTGGAACCATATTTTAATATAGTTGTGATGCCCTTGGTCGACTTGCTGATTTGGATCATCTTGGATGTATTCTTCTTCCATGAAATTCATATCTTCTTCTTTTTGTTGATTACTCCCTTGAACACATAGAGGATCCAATGGTGAACATGACGTAACTTTCTCAATATCTGATTTTGATGTCTACTCTTCATCTAGTGCAACCCATAATTCTTTGGTCTTCTCATTTGAATATTCTTTTTCTGTATGTTGTCCTTCAATGACATCAAGAGAGTCTCTCTTTTTCAATACTCTTCTTGAGCTAAGATGAATGTCATTTAGATAAATAGGAGATATTTGGAAGTGTTGTACCTCAGTATTATAAGCACGCTGAGCTACTTGCTTGTGTGAGTTTGGAAATGGTGGTACAGGTAGTGGAGTGGGAGCGGACCTTTGAGATGGATGTGGTTAGGGTTGTGGTTGCGGTGGAAGTAGATGTTAGGGATATTATGGAGTTGGGTATGGAGGACATTGAGGAAAATATTCAGGATATTGTGGATTTCTTTCATAAGTTCCTTAATAAGGTTTTGTGGTTTTGGGGTTGAAATGGCCAAGGTTACCAAGGAAAGGTTGTGTTCCAATTACTTTGAGATGGATGTGCATAAGCTTGGAATTGTGAATTAGGCTTTTGCATCATACTATATTGACTAGGCTGCCATGGTTCTCTTGGAGCTACATAACATAGCAGCTTTGGTGATTGACTTGCTCCACTGTCCTCTTGGTAAACGTCCTTCAACCTTGGTAATGATGGGAAATATTTAACAACATGTGATTCTACATGGGAAAAACATATATCAACATCTTCTTTTCCCTCATCTTGCATTCTTATCATTTCTACTTATTCACTTAGATTAATAAGAATTTATGCTTTGAAGTCATCAAACAAATTTCCAAGTTTAGGTTGACTTACTAATCTTAATGTTGATTTAATTACTCTTTCCCTTCCTCTTGATACCTATTTGTATGTTTCACAAATTTCATCAAATGATAATTGGTATACATCACTTTTACTCATGAGATCAAAGATATCAATCCATTCATCCCTAATTATTCTAGATAAGAGGGTTTTTAATGTGTGAGATCCTAAATGATATAATTTTGTCCTCTTAAGATTATACATGAACCTCTCCATTAGATGCTAAAGGCTCTCATCTTGTTTTTGAGTCATTCTAAATATTTATTCTTTAAGACCATGATATTTATATTTTTTTAGAAATATATTTTTCATATCATTCTATGATCTTGTTGAATTAGTCCCTAAACTTGTGAACCATTTAAGAGCTTTATCCTTCAATGTTGCCAAAAACAATCTCAATTTTTTAGTGTTTAATAAGTAACCATAAGATCTACAAGCAAAATATAATTAAAGGAGAAAGTTTTCCAGATCCTTTGACCTCATACCATGGAATTTGGGAAGGAAGGATGGAGGGATGTTCTTCATATGCACACTAACATCAGTATCTTGAATGGGAAATCCAAGAGGATCTTGTTCATTGTCATCATCTCCATCCATTTCTTCTATCTTCTATTCCACCTCTTATTCTTCTACCTGTAAAAATTAATGATAATGTGACTCTTACTACACCACGTGATCAAATCGGGAGTTGGTGTTGCAGAATTTTGAATAAGAATGGTATTGCAATGCAATTTTATGTTCTTGAAATGAAAGATGCCTAATGCAATTTTTTTTTGGAAGAAAGTAAAATAAATGAATTAACTAAGGAAGAAAACAATGCATACTTTGACACTTGCCTGGAAACGGTGCTAAAAAGTGATGAGCCTTAATGTTGCAACAAGAATGATGCAACTCCCAAGACTACCAACTTTAATTATCACCCTGGGGTTCGTACAAATGTAAGAGGTATCAACACTATATTTGCATCGTACAATGTGTTATTCCTTCATTGTCATGATGTAATAGAGTGAATTTAATGAAATCAAATCCTAAACTGATTGCATCAATGGAAATGTTACTTTGAAAATAAATTAATCCTAGGCAAGAACAACAATTTGTAATTGAAATCCTAAGAGCATGAAGTCAAATAAATAGGCCTAATCTACTTTAAAAAAGGCATGTCCTAATTGATGTTTATTCTTCTTCAATCATGTATTTAGAGCCTAGGGGAAATTATTCAACCCTAAAGGACAAAAAGCAATATTTCTGAGAAAATATGGGCAAGTATATACATGCTAGAAGAGTGCTACAGGAAGCTACAGCCTCCTACAGGAAGTTATGGGGTTTGGTACATGAAGATATAATTCACCGATTGACCAAGAAAATAAAATCGAAATTGGACGGGATAATTTTTTTTTATTTAACAGATTGTCTTAGGTCTCCATTCCAAGTGGAATAACGTAAAAATACCCTTGTTAACACATGCTAAAAAATAACAGAAAATTACTAGTCTAAAATCTAGAAATTTGAGAACTAGTCAGCTAGTTAATCCATCAAATCCCTAACATAATCAAGTGAAAATTAAATGGGGGAAATTTTGTTATTGAATTGAGTGTTTTTAAGATCTAATGCAAGTGTAATAAACTCAATTGATAGCACGTTCTAAAAAATAGTGAAACATTACTACTATTTACTACAAGGGACTTCTAAAAATTTAGATTTCTGCATAAGAAAACTAATCCAAGTAGCTCAATGATCATTGTGACCTGCGAAATTTGTTCCAACAATGAAATCATGATTTTGATCCTGCAAAGTAGCTTACTTCAACCATTTGACCCAATCCTATAATAAGAAATCATCAATACTAAAAGGACAAATAGAAAAAAAAATGATAATAAGAGATGCATGTGAATAAGAAGCGAAAAGAAGAAAAGTAAATTATACAAAAGGGATTTGAGGCTCTTGCGATGGCCAAGCCCAAGAAAAATCATAGTACTATGAAGGAGACCAAGATTTAGAAGCTAAAAATTTCACCAAACTTCATTATTTCCATCAATATTATTACATCCCTGCTAGAAATGAAAGTGGAGCTGCAAAAATACAAGTTCTCTCCACAAGAAAACTAAGAAAAACCAACCCCTATAGGAAAATTGGAAATGGTACTTATACAAGATTATGAGGAAGAATTATCTTTCAAAGGAGGAAACTTTCCCATCCAAAATCCCTCAAATAGTGGATCTAGTTCTCAACACTAAGAATTTGCATTAAATGACAGGGAAGACATTCCAAGATTTTCTCAATCATTGGAGCTCCAGAATTAGTGCAATAATTTCACAATATCTTGTTGATTTATTATCCAATATTTATCCTCTTGTATGAAGCAAGTCCATAAACTATCTCCTCCTCCAAATCTTCATAATCTACCCAATATTCTCACAGTATTCTACAAAAATAAATAATATTAAGCACAAATATAAAATCATCTTCAAACCTTTCTAATTTGTGGATAAAAAATTAATTTCTTATAAATTAATTTGAAAATTTTGATTTAAATTGTATTATTTTTCATGTATAATGTATTTTCCTGACATGTTCCATTCAGATTGTTTTTGAGAAATTTTCCCTTCTATCTCAACACAATAGATAATTCACACTTCATAGATAATGGGAATGATATTTGATTTATGACCTCTCTTCTCACCCTATGAGTAAACATCACGTGCCATGGATTTTACTTTTCACGACCATATGTCTTTTTATACTTTCATACAACAACTCTCTCACGGATGATGATATTAATTTTCCAGATGTTTTTTTTTTTTATTTTCTTATGTTCTCGTATAAAAACTCTATCAGGCATGATGAAATTAATATTTTTGTTTTGTAAATTAGATTCCAATATTATTGAAACATTTAAGGATCATTATATTTGGAACCCTAAATGTAATCTAAACTTTAAATTTCTTTCAACGATCACATTTTAAAATAAAAGAAAATTTATTAATAGAAATCTTATATTTAAATCAAGTCAAAGTGAAAACAAATAGTAATCAATTTATTTAAAAATTAATTCATATATATTAAAAACAAAATAAATTAATCAAATTACTTTTTTTAATAACAAAAATAGTTTTTATAATCTAAAATGATATTAAAATTACTAATGTTACCATGTTTAATCTTATGCAAGAAGAGTGTAATTTCTTTCTAATTGCATGAAAGGCCCTCTACAACGAAATATGGGTACTGTAATTTCATTCTAATTGAGCGAGATGCCCTCTATAGCTAAGTATGGTAAAAAGATATAAATATAAATAAATTGGAGGTATGATAAATAAATAAAACCTTTTTTATATTTACTTCAGAGATGTGGTAAAAAAATAAAAATATAAATAAACTTGAGGTATGGTAAATAAATAAAACATCTTTTTATATTTACTCCATAAAACTCTTTATATTTACGAAAACAAAAAAAAAGAGGTTTTATTTAAGTGAAGCCTATGAGCCACATACCATGCGAAAAATAATTATTAATATTGTTAGTGTTAGTCTTTGCAGCCTTCCTCCAGTGATCAAACATGCTCTTACAAAGGGATTTTAAGGTGTCCAGGTCAAATTTTGTCATTTCAGTGAGTCTTCAAGCAAACTTTGGTCGCTAGGCATTAGGTCTAGGGTTGGATTTTACCCTTGTCAAAGTTGTCCAAATGACATTCCATGTCACCATTCATACTGAGTTTACCATCATTCAAAGGGTTGTCATCATCATGTCAATTTCCACTGGGTCATTTTACACCTTGTTCATGCTTCAGTTGCGCCTAGGCAAGGTTCATTTCCCTCTCGTAGGGTTTTGAAGCTAAGTTCTCTTGGATGGTCAAATCATCCGAAAAAACTTGTATCCTGATGTTCATACACATTCCCCTATCCATAATGTACCTTATTAAACACTTCCCATCACTAAAATCCCCCAAAATTCCTCATTTCGCACAAAACCTAGTTTCTGCTACAGCTTGGCAATTTTCTAGGCTAGGCCTGTGTTTTTCCTTTTTGGACCCCTTCCCCTCACTCAATCTCTGATATTCCACTTTCCCATACTTTCTAACATCCCTCCCACTTCCCAAAATTTTCTCAATAATTTAGAAACCCCCTATCCCCTTCATTTCGCTTCATTTCGACAAATCCCTTGTCCCACACATCGAGATAGGTTTCACTCAAATGATATTTCCGAGCAATAAAACATGAATTTAGGAAAACTGAGAGACATTTTTGTCCATAACTGACCAAGGAAGAAAAACCTCCTTCACTTTTTACACAGGTGTCATGGTTTCAGAGAAATGTCAAAAATACAACTGCCTCGGGAGAATTGATGCACCTCTAAAGTTACCTTGGGAAAATCAAGTTTTCTTCTAGCTTGGTTGGCCAAATAAATTTCTTGATGAGTAAACTAATACCTAGATACCAATATCTTTCCGATGAGCTATCATGAGCTAAAGTTGGAGTTGAGGAACACCTTCAAAATTTGATTGCAACAGCACTCTGCCCTTAGGCAGCCTCATTGGGCACATTTTTTACCAGTCTTGGGAGATTTCATTTTTAATAGGGAAAATGAACTTACAATTGAATAATTGTAATTTGGTTGGAAATTAGACTCAAATACCTTTCCAACGAGCTATCATTTACCCAATTTGGACACGAGGAAGGCCTCCAAACGTCTCCTGCAAAAAGCGCTACACACAGGCTCTCTGCGCCGCGCCCTGGGGCGACGCTTAGGATTGGGAGCTCCAAATCAAGAATGGTTTGCATTTTTGGATTAAGCATAAAAAAATAAGAAAAAAAAATGTTACATCAAATTTGGAGCATTTTTGTGGCATTTTTGGTCATTTGACAAATTTTTGTGCACAAAATAGGGTTTTTCTCCCTGTGCACCACGCCATTGGCACGACACTTAGAATTGGGAGCTCCAAATTGGATATGGCTTGAATTTTTGGATTCAGCATCAAAAAATAATAAAACCCAGAAAGTTTCATCAATTTTGGAGAATATCGTGGCCACCAAAAGGGTAAAAAACACTCAAAAAATGCCCTCTCTGCCCCTATTTTGACACACATGAAGCAGTCTTGGGAGAATGAAGATTTGGAGGGGAAAATGAGCACCAAATTCAAAAATTCCACTTGGATGGGAAAGTAGACAGGACAGGAGTTCCAACAAGCACACTTGGTAACATTTTGGACTTTGGAAAATACCTCAAAATTGCCTCCAAAGTGGCACGACTCGTATAGAATTTGGCGCAGCGCATATAGGAAAAAAGGCCAATTTCACCTCCTTTTCACGAAATTTCG
>APFE030381718.1:17183-29651 GCA_000404065.3 Pinus taeda | reverse complement strand
ATTAATTGCGCTTGCTAAATTAAAATGAGCAAAGATTATTATCACGTGTTCATGGTTGGAGATAAAAAGTTTATAAAATTTGCCTATCCTTTTGATCATTGAATTGATTTGCTCTAAAGTTAATAAACTACCAGGATTGAGTTTGAGTTCACGTTGGTCTTATATCATTGCTAGCAACATTGGGTCGTGTATCTAAAGTCTGATATGAAATAATAAGATCAAAATAGCATACCTATTGCAACCTTAGGAAGACTGCCATGTGCAGTTCTCTGAAACAGTTAAAAGAGCAATATAGTCTGTCAACATCACATTTAAAGCCTGCTCCATGGCTTGAGGAACCTTCTCCGTGGAAAGCCCAACTTCTGCCATTCACACTTCAATTCAGGAACTAAACTGAAATGCATGTCACGAGCTCACAACAATATAGTGACGCATTAATGAAGTGTTATTCGAAAAGAATGAAAATCAAGTCAATCAGTGGTTACAACATTAAACAAATTTCATTTCCAACTCAACGGAAACCTAGCAGCGGCGTCACTTTAAGCCAAAAAAATTAACACAAATACTCGTAATAGGGGCATACATTCTACTGTTATCCTGCCCATACAAGTGCGAAATAAGGCTACAGCCTACAGTCTTGCACGTTAATTTATTTTTCGAATTCAGCTCTGTGGTTTCGTTATTAAAGTAACAAAGCCTAAGGATCTCAAAAGAACATGTAGGCCAAGAAGGGAATGATGGAGGGCATGAAAGATGCACCTACAGAAACATTTTTTTCGATCAGAGGCAAAGAGATAAACTCTATCCAATTGGTCTCTTTGTATTGGATGTTATTAGGTCTGATTTCAATGTTGTTGCAAGAGGCCCTATCTTTTTCTACAAGCAGCAGCTCCAACGCCATTGACAACTGCTGGAGAAGATATGCAAATTTGGGTGCAGAATCGAATGAAGTTGGCAGATTATGATGTGGGCTTTGGAAGTGTTGTCAATGGAGGAAGGAGGTCGGGCATTTCCCACAATTACCTCAGGGGTTAGAGTCACCATGAGCTTGAGAGGTAAATCCAAGTAACTGGATGAACTCGGAGGTTGGGAATTTCCCACAATCACCTCGGGGGTTAGATTCCCCATGAGCTTGAGTGTTAAAGAAACGTAACGAAAACCTAATGAGTCCGCTGATAGTTCAATTCAACCGAAACTTAACCAATCGCCTAACAGTTCATTTCAGTGGGTGGGATGCAACCGTCGAACCAAAAAAATAAATGAGTGAGTTAGTTGAGGTGAGTAAATTAAGGAAACCAATCAGTTGACAGTTCATTTCAGTGAGTGGGATGCAACCGTCGAACTGGAAAAATAAATGAATAAATGAGTGACTTAATTAAGGAGTTAGTTGAAAGTTTATTCGATTGATTGATGGATAAAAACATTTCAATCATCTAACACTTGATCTAATGGCTCATATTAGAGACGGCTAAGACCAGAAGGAAGCTTATTTCAGAGGGAACGCGAAGCTTATTTCAGAGGGAACGCCTTACGACGTAATTACTAATCAGATTGATGATGCACACTATTTACATGGTCTTGCTTTCACATATTTTATATTTTCCATAAAATATGTTTTGATAGTTGTGTTTATTTTGGAATAAAGTTTAGAGAATTTTAATTTAATTTTTAGTTTTCATATATTATTCTAAAATACTTTTAGTATTTATAGATCAAATCAAAGGTTGAGATTTATTTCAAAAGTAGTTATGCCCTTTTTGCCCTTTTAATTAAATTGATTGGAAAAAAAAAGGTCATATGGCATATGTTACATGAACATGAGTTATGGATTTTTTGGAAACGTGGTATTAGTAAGCCATAGTATTGGCCATAGTATTAGTAAGCCATAGTATTCTAACAAAGTCGTTAAGAATCTATATGGTAAAGTGGAAGTGAATCTCCATAGTTAAGAATATTTTTCTAAATGTATATATATTTAACTTATATATCATGAGGTACCATTTAATTTATATGGTTAAAATCACATTTATAAATATTATTAATGAATATTTATATAATTTTATAAAGTAGCTAATTTAAATAGTTTTTACGTAATTTGAATAAATAAAAAATAATATCAAACAAATACATGTACTTTGTCACATAACTAGCACAACCATATGTCAATTGGGATTATCTTGGGTGGTTGGCAAGAATGGTTATTATCTTTCCCACCCAAGTCCAAATCTCTACTAGTAACATGGTGAGCTATAATACCTTGATAATTATTGTTGTAATGGCTTAAGTTCCTATGAATATTGACTCTTAAGTGAGTATACATGTGGGCAAGTGAAACCTCCTTGTGAATATACATGTGGGAGGTATTGGTACTAACAACCTCCTAGTGAGTATACATGTGGGAGTATCCCTGTGGGAGAATGAGTATATTTGTGGGTTCGTCTGATACCAGCAACCTCCTTGTGCATATACTTGTGGGAGGCACGGGTACCAACAACCTCCTTGTGAGTATACATGTGGGTTGAATTTTGACTCATAAATGAGTATAAGTGTGGGCAAGTGAGTGTACTTGTAAGAGTATACATGTGGGCATGTGTATCAAAACATTTATGTGCCATGTGGGAGTTGTGGGTACTTCCTTGGGAGTATACCTATGGGATGGAATTAAAACATTTATGTACCATTGAGAATTTGTAATGGTTGCTTGTGGGCAAGTGTATCACGACATTTATGTGCCATGTGGGTGTTGTGAGTACTTCCTTGGGAGTATACCCTATGGGCTAGCATAAGAACATTGATGTGTCATTGAGAATTTGTAACAGTTTGAAAACCCTTGATTTCATTAGTAAAATTATGTATACGATGAAGAATATTCTCGGATTATTAAATCTACACCAACAATACATTTTTTTTTTTTAAGAAATGAATTTTTTGAAGCTCATATACATTTTTTTTTAAGAATTGAAAATGTTGAAGCTCTATTCAAAAATAAACTACGCCTATTGGTGTAAATATAAATTATAATAAATTTTATTAAATCAATTTATTTATTTTAAATATAAAGTTAATAATTAGTTTAATAAGCTTGTTTAGTGTAAATATAATTAAAATAATTTTATTAATCCAATTTATTTTATTTTAAATATAAGTTAAAATTAGTTTAATAAGCTTGTTTTGATGGCTTGAGTGATCCAGTGTTATAAGTTACAAGTATAAAAGGTATGACCTTTGTAATGTACTTATATATCATTTTTCAATATTTTAGATTACTGCAACCATCAATACATCAAAATTTTCACATACATCAATGGCTAGTTTATCACATACATCAAAATTCTCTTTGTTTAAAAAAAAACATCCAAAAAAAAATTAAATTATGTTTTATTTTTAAGTATTATTATTAATTATAAAAAGAATTTAACATATGATTTAAACACACATATAAACATATAACAAGAAAATATAGTATTAATACATGTGGACATGACAGTTTTTAATTAAATTGAAAATAAAAAAGGGTATAATTATATTGGAGATAAATGTCAACCCTCTATCTTGACTACTATGAATATTTTGTGGAGGTTAAATCACTATCATCCATTTAATTAAACTGATAGGAGTGTCTATTTTGGAATAGAGCTTTCAAAATTTTAATTTAATTATCAATAATTATTAGGTGGATGGTAAGGATTTAATCTCTATGGAAAATTCATAGTAGTATACACAAATATATGACTAAGATCTATCTCCAAAGTAGTTATGTCATTTTTTCCTTTTTAATTAAATTGACTAATTTTAAAAAATGGCATTTTATTTCATAATTAGTCGCGTCGTAAGGTCTATCATGTCCATTAATCCATCACACCATTGAATGAATCACTTGAGAATTACCTTACCGATCTCATTAACAATTAATATTGTCTAATAATTATAAGAGATGGATTTAATATCTTATCATTATTATAGCTCGAACACAATTTCTCCACCACCTTTTCACTTTGTTTGCAGTAATCTTCTATTTTGTTCCACATTACCCTATGTAAGTTGTGATAAAAGAGTAAATTTGATGGCTTAGCCTTCATAAACATTGAGGATGGCATTAGTAGTAAGGGTCGAGCCCACTAGGGTTGAATTTTTGGAAGCTTATGCAAAATGAAAAATGAAATTTGAGAAAGCATGTTGGTTACAATTTCTAGAGAAGTTTCAGGGATATGACATGGCGTTGATTTTTCGTAGGTCTTCTAAATTGATAATTACTTCTTATGACTTTGTTAATTTAATCTTTCTTACATTCACATTCATCATAAGTAATTACATAGAAGACATCGACAATATAAAATGCCAGTAAGATCATTGAGAGATAACCAAACAAGAACACAACATTTTTACCCTAGGAAAACCCCCATGGGGGAAAAACCTAGCAATCTTTTCCTTACAGAAATTATTCAAGTCAACAGCGATACATCTAAACATAAAGTCAACAACACTGGCCACACCTAGTCAAACTGCCAACAAGACAAGTCAATTTGTTTCTTATCAACTTCGACCTTCTTCTTTTTCAAGAAAGACTTGATTATGTTCCTTAGATAAACTCAGAAACTTTGTCATAGATTCGACCTTTGTCTACTTCAGATATATTTTCTTCACTAACCTCATATATGCTTCTTCACTAGCGTTAAACAAATCTCTTTGTTGGCCTCAGACTTGCCTCTTCGTTGGCCTCGGACTTGCCTCTTCCCTGGCCTCAAACCCTCCTCTTCGTTGGCCTCGGACTTGCCAAATTGCTTGCTTGATGAGGAGGTCAAATTGGCCAACTTGACTTGTAGGAGGGTCGACCAGGTAATCTTCATGATAGGGCCAACTTGACTTGTAGGAGGGTCGACCAGGTAATCTTTGGAGCCAAAATTCAAATTTAAATTTCATAATTCTTCTCTTTTAAATCTAACATGATGACCATGTCATTTTTTATCTTTTGACAATAGCATGAAGAACATGCTTTGTATTATCATTATAAATACATCAAGGGATCAAATTTATTGTGAAGATCGACCATAGCTACAAAAATTCAACACCCCCTCTTAGCTCGGGAGGTATTCATAATGACTATTTATATGCTCTCACATTGACAAATTTCTCTAAGAAAAGGTTATAACAAATTTGATTACCTTAATTGGGTCAACAATTGTGACACATGGTAAATCAATAGCATCAACTAGTTAACATAATCAGATCAACAACTATGACACGTGGCAAACCAACATCATCAACAAGTTACCATAATTCAGATCAATACCTCATACCTATGGTGTATCCTCACCATAATCTTATTTGGTACTTCATGCACATGGTACATCATTTAGCATCAACTAGTCACCATAATTCTGGTATATCTGACACATGGTATACAGACTAGTCTTGGTTCACCATCATTCGAGTCAATATCTTTGACACATGGTGAATCGCCAAAGGCCACACTCTACTTGAGTAGTTTGGGGCCTGATGATAAACAATATTGATGCTCCAAGACCATTCTTCCTCATTCATGTCAACATACTAGACACGAGAAGAATGATTGTCCTCTATGAGACCATTCTCCCTAATTCGGGTCAACATACTTGACATATGGGAGAATGTTAGTCCATGATGCTAGCTTATCAACATTCCCTCTCACTGAGAGAGGCATTCAAGCTTGTACCTGAAGTATATGAAGACTTTATCCTATGAAAGATGTTTTTCCAACAATCTTCTATATTGTAGAATAATACTAGAGCTATACTGCTTCCTTTTATACCATGTCTTAATACTAGATCTCACTATGCTTCAACCTGTCATCATGGTTGTTACCTGCACCTGATCAAGGAAATCCTTCAAGTATCCTTTGAAGCCATACATATTCTTAACTTGCCAATTCAGCTGCAATATACCCGGTCTCCGCAACACTGAGTGCGACAAATGTTTTCTTCATACTCATCCAAGAAATTATAACATATCCCAAACTGAAGCAATATCTTGATGAACTCTATATGTCTTCATAAATCTCTATCCAATCTGAATCTATAATTGTACTTCATTGTTTGAGACATATCTCAAACCATAAATAACTATGTCTTCATTATATCATGTTGGTACTTCAAGACATATGCATGCCTTGGCTCAGCCATAAGCTGATTGATTTCCTTTTCTTGGAACCAACACTAAGGCTACTTTTCAGTGACCATAATTGGGTGTTCTTTCTAAAACAACTTATGCTTTGGAAAACTTGGCTGCTCCCTCTACCACTGTTACCTTTTCATAATGTGAGTTTATTAGCCTAACAATGTCAATGAAAATCCATCATCTTGAACTTAAAGGTCAACTCCCTCTGAAGCTAAAGCAAGGCTTTCTAATTATTTCCTCTCTTACATAAACAATTCTTTCTGCAATAGCTACTCCCTTTGACACATAATTCCT
This sequence comes from Pinus taeda, assembly GCA_000404065.3. Lineage (NCBI taxonomy): Eukaryota > Viridiplantae > Streptophyta > Pinopsida > Pinales > Pinaceae > Pinus > Pinus taeda. Next base: position 23,204 of record APFE030381718.1, on the reverse strand, counting down.
TCTACTTTTGTCAGAGACAAATCATTAGATCAACCAAGACTCATCACATATTCATCCATTCAAGAATATCAAGCCCATTGTGTCTACTTGTGATCGAATAAAGCCTTCTTCAATCATGAGACTTATCCACATGTACCTCAAATCCTTGAGGTAGCTTTCTGTACACTTCTTCCTCTTCAATTATTTCGTTGAGAAAAATTATCTTTGCATCCACTTGGTGAAATTTTAAAGAAATGATAATAGTTCTAAAAGAATTGTGTCGCAAAGATGGTGTAAACATCTTGTCAAGATCCTCTCCCTATTTTTGGGAGAACCTTTTATTCTCAATTCTTGCTTTGTACTTGTCTATATTGTCAACTACTACATACTAGACCATTGACTTCTCTTCAGCAAAATCAAGGTATATTTCAAACTTAATAATCTTCCTATTCCCTCTGAGATCATATCTCGTCTAGTACAAAACAAATCATGATTCTGGGAAAGTCCTTTTGCTTTGCTTCGTTCTTCCACTTCTTCCATTTTCTTGCTAGAGCCTTGGCAGCTTTTACTATGTACCTGCAATCCTCAGTAGGAGGCCATGGAAGAAAAATTACAACCAAGCAAGGATGCAAAAACAAGAGAATAGATACTAACAACAATATTAATAATCAAAGTAAAGAGATATAAAAAAAATTAACTTTTGAGGATTATAGAGAATGTCATCTCCCTCTTGATATTGTTGACTTTCCACAACACATGAGAATCTAGTTTGGATGTTAAAGTCTCTGAAACAAACACACTTAAATTCCACAATAATACTACTTTGAGGAGCAAAGTCTACACACATTGGTGAATCAACTAGTGCATATGAAAATTTTTAACTTTTAAACCCAACTTCGTTACATTGCAAACTACAATACAACAGTCTTAGGGATATCGTACTAGGGATCTTGGCCCTTGCATATATCCCTGATACAAGGACACAACTTGGGCTTGGTGGTAGCCACTTTGACTACCTACCTACCCTGAACAAGATAACACTTGACCTACTTGTTGATGGTGGCCACAGACAACCCTTTCAGTCCATGTACCTTAAACACATCTGGCAAGACCTCTTTCCTCCCAATCTAAAGCTCCTTAAGTTACCACTATCAGTCAACAAAAATCCTTTAGGTCACTGAACATAGGCTCAATATACTATTACCTCTAGCTATTCTTTAGTCCATCAAAGATCCCAACACATTGGGTCTTCATGCTCTATCCACTTCTACCACTATGCTTCTCCATTGATGGTTAGACTTAGGGCTTGGAAGTTGTCTTTTTACCACTGAATTTTCCCTCCTGCAACTCACTGATCTAAGGCTTAGAATGTAGCCCACTTGGTTTCCTTTATTCCCTCAATGATCAACCCTAAAAGCTTCAGATCATCTATCCTCTAACAATCCTGCAATCCTTCACAAGGCATTGTACTTAGGGCTTGAAGCAAGCCACTACAATCCTCCAACTTTATGCTCTTAGGCTGCTCCACAAATCTTCCCAACCATAGTAAATTCTTGACTGATCTAGAGAATACACTTCCCTTTATTCTATAATTTTTTCCTCAAATTGCCCAGATCTAGGGCTCTTCAGATCTATTGTTCAAACCTATGAATAGTCCTTCAATCATGCACTTCCTCTTCTTATCTTCAAGGTTTCCTTCACACATACTTCAACCCTCTTTCCTTATGTGCAGAACCCTCTAGGTTTATATCCCTATTCTTCAGTTCCTCTAAGGGTCACGACCCATTGTTAATGCACAAATATGACATTTTAGGGATAGATATATGTGGAAAAACTTACATAGAGGAAACAAACCTAAGCTAGTGCTTCAAATATGTATCCAAAACCCTTGGACAATCCTCCATCTTCTTGCAAGCAATCATCATGAGAATCAAGTAAACCCTCCTCATCATGACATCTCCAACATCCTTAAGGTCCACAACCCTATGCAAATACTAACTAAATGTTTAGTCCTTCTTTTAGGGCCCTACGAATCTTTCCTAAAATGTTCCTACACATGCCTTCTTATCCTATGAAAACCCTCACTTTTAGACCAGAAACTCCATGTGTTGTACCTCCAGAACTTGTGACCTTACTCTAGCTATTATCCAGGCATTTTGGCCCTCAAAAACACTCCTTGTGGACCTCCAAATTAGCCACTACAGGGGTATCAACCCTCTATTATTGAATAAACATATTTTGGCTAGACCTCTAAGAATTTTTGTTGATATTGTGCACAAACTTATGCCTAATAACTCGACATATAGATCTAAAGAACTCGGCTCAGATCTGATCTTGAAAAGATATGCAAACAATACACCTCTCCCATTCAGACTAAGAACCTTTTTCTCTGTGGCCGCCACATACTTTATCCTCCACTAATCACATTGCCCTTGGGAGAATAACTCGGCCTCCCTTGTATCCCTACTCAGACTTCAAGATAAACCTTCCTTGCACTACATCTTGACCAACCTCTTTGATCAAATGAGCTCCCTCACAATTGAATGCTCTATACTTGATCCTTAAGCTTCTTGAATAACCTTTTCCTTTAGTCTCTAGGAACCCTATAGAAATAGGGTTTTAGTCCTCTTAGACCTTAGGAGATAAATTTTCTTTTTAATTTCTTTTTAGATTTTAAACCCCTTCTTAGGTTTAAAACCCCTCTGCTTGGGTTATTTTCCCACAAAGACTTTTGTGACCAAACTTCTTACAAACCCAACTCCTAGGCTTGTGGAGTACCTCTCGACATACACAAATCAATAAATATTAACTTTCTAGCATCCATCTTGCGACTTTATTATCCTTGTCCTCATCATCAACATGATGTCATTCATTTGTTACATAGGCTATGGTTTCTTCTTTTAGTAGAAACATTAATTTAGTTCTAGGGTTTTTTTCATAAACTCTAAAGCTTTCTTGTTCAAGCCCTTTTTGGCTAGCTAGGGTTTTCAAACCTTATATTTCCAATTCTCATATCCAAATGTTAAAAACCATAGAATCAACATGCTCTTTACATGTGAGATGAGCTTCATCATCAACCAATCAACCAAGGATATTTCGTCCACTAATTACCGTTGATTTCTCCAAATCAAGTAATTCAACTTCCTCATAATCATTGTAGAAATAGTAATATCGTGTCCTTGGAGATTTGATATTCATTTTAATATGCAAAGAGTAGTTTTCGTCATTCTGGGTTAATTTTTTTACAAAATAAATCTCAACACTCAAATAACAGTATAGCAGTAAGATCATCAATCCAACATGACTTTAATTGTTTATGTGATAGGATATCATTGGATCTTATTAGCATATAAAATGCATCTTTCGTGACTTTTAAAAAGGATTGAGCTTCAAAATCCTACTTCTAAGCATAATGCAAAATCTTTCAAGAAAACACACAGGTCAATTATTCATTACTAACCTTATCTTGCTCAGATTATGATGTTGTCATCGGGAATATTTACTTATGACTGAAGATTATAAATGAGTGAAGGAACTCCTTTAATCCTAATTGTCCTTGAAGGTTTCTTCAAGGATCCTTAGTTCAGTCTTTCAATATACAAGGTATACAGAGATTCAACCTTTCATTGAACTAGATATTAATAACTCCAAAGAAATCCTTTTGATACAAGTCATACTTTTAGCTAGACCTATACTTTGTCCTTAGATATGATGATAGGCATAATCTTCAATAATGTTGCCAAAGGAACTTGATCTCAAACAAAAATCACAATTGATAAATTGAATGATGGTCTATACCTTTTATTACATGTATTAACAACAAACTTGGTCTCTTGTAGATATGAATTCACCATAGAATATCCTATTAATTTTTATGCTTGCTTAGATCTTCAACACTTTAACATTGCCACTTGTCATCAATCCAATAGTATAGTTCCTTCCATATTTCAAGGATTAAAAGTTAGATCTCTTGCACAAGTAAATGAAATCATTGGCTTATCTTCAGATAGAAATGTTTTTCAAAACTTCTTTGGGTTGCTTCCTCCAAGATGACATTAGCTCATATCTTCAAGAAATTAATGTACCAACAATTTATTCTTCTTCAGGAGCTCACACAATATAAGTGTAATCCTTGAGGCTTCTCAGATACTGTGTATGTTATAATGAGGCATTTTGGCCTACTTGAGGTCTTTATTCCTTAGTCACTAAAGTTTAGATTTCTGCCATAGCATGTTAGCTTTTGAATTTATATTGAATTATATCGAGACAAAATTTTTTTACATGGATATCCATCATGATGACCTTGAGAAATTTTGTTTACTCCTTATTCTGGTGGTCCTTTCTAACCTTGTTATGAACAACTTATTTAATGATTCATAACATCATTTTCCATTGCAATACTTCTGAGATTCTTCAGCGTATTGTATCTTTACCCTAAGGCCTTTTTCGACCTCTCATAATTTTTCTATAAGGTCTCTCAGAATTCTATTGTAGAGTATGAGTCTTTATTCAGCCTTATTGAAAATGAACTAAGACCCTTCGGCCTAACTATAACCAATCTAGGACATCTTTGGTCTTAGCTCTTGTTAATGTAATGAGTTTGGTCTACTTCAAGTTGATATGAGGTTTATTTTTTACATGAATTAAAATTGATACCTTTTCCAAGCATCCTTTGGCCTTAAGAATGAATACCAGTCCTTGATCAACTTCTCTGAGGAAAACTTGAGATTTTTTGGCCTTTTGTCATTTAGCTTATGAGTTCATTTGCTTTCTTGGACTTCCTGAAATTTAGCCCTAAGGCTTTTCAATTTTCAAATTGAGGAATCCATATAACTTGAAGAATGAATCTAAGTCATGTATTTTAACAATAATTTTCACCTTAAACTAGGGTTTCAATCCTTACAGATATTTGCATCTTGATATAAAACATGCTACCTATTCAAGATTGATTTGTCCACTTCTTGAGGCTTTTGGTCATGGACTGAGATCTAGATAATTTCTACCTCTCCAAGATCTGAGGTATCATGGTTCGGACTGAACCTTGTTAGGGTATGTATTACACACAATATTTTTGTGGGTCATCCTAACTTGGCTTCTCTTATAGTTTCTTGTTCTAGCTTGACTTCTCTTTGGCTTTACAACTTTGAAGTTGCTCTTCAACCATAGCTCTAATACCATTTTGATTTTTTGTAGGTCTTCTAAAATGATAATTACTCCTTATGAATTTCTTAATTTAATCTTTCTTATGTTCACATACATCATAAAGTAATTACACTAAAGACATCAAGAGTAGAAAAATCCAATAAGATCATGAAGAGACAACCAAACAAGAACACAACATTTTTAGCCTCGGAAAACCTACATGGGGGGGAACCTAGTAACCTTTTCCTTAGATAAATTATTCAATTCATCAAAGATACATCTAAACATAAATTCAAAGTAACAACCATGGCTACACCTAGCCAAACTACCCACAAGACAAGTCAATCTACTTCTTATCAACATTTTCCTTCTTCTTCTTCAAGAAAGACTTGATTTTGTTCCTTAGATAAACTCATAAACTATATCATAGATTTGTTAAGAAATTTACCCAAGAACATAAATTAATTACCGAGAGGAATAAATATAAAATTAACCAGCAATAACCATAAACACATAAATACACATGTTTATTTGAGAAAACCCCAAATCCGGGGAAAAACCCAATCATAATGAAATTTCATTATCCTTGGCCAAAACCCTCGCCAATCCGGCCAAGTGAGCCTTCACCGCTCACCTCCAGGCCATACATTACAATGAAGTCCTTCCAGCCTTTTATAGGTTCCATTACATATAATACCACGAGCAGAATACCATGGGTGCACAATACCATGTGCCCCAAAACCATCACTATTTAACCTCGTCAACTTTTGACTCTATCCTGAGTTAAGTTTACCTAACAATTTCCCCCCTTAAACTTGACTTGGGGTTCCTTGACTAACTCCAGCCAAACCTGCTAAGTGAGACAATCCCGCTCACTCTAGCTCTTACCCCCCTCAAAGT
>APFE030381718.1:0-17056 GCA_000404065.3 Pinus taeda | reverse complement strand
TATCACCTAGGTCTAACCCAGACTTTACCGGTGATCACCGAGGGGTACACATGCCTTACCAGGTCTTACAGTAGTATGCCCATTTACATGCAATAATTTTGACTTCATTAATTATTATTTTTTTGTTTTTGTTTACTGCTGCTGTGATTTTGATCCATCCTCTCAACAGGTGACGGGTTCAATTCTTGATCCCATTAGATTTCGTGTTTTCATGCTCGCTGAATTCATTTTTCGTGATTGCTTCCTTGATCTCACATTTCAACTCCTGCAATGCTTTCCTCTCTGATTCCTTCAAATCAGAAACGAAGTTGCTCTACTCCTTGAATGAAATCAGCCATGGCTCTGTTACAGGACTGCTCTCTGCAACACCATTTCCATTGGGCTAAAATAAATCCTTCATTGAAGGCATACATTCGAAGCCCAAACCCTCAACCATGGCTCTGATACCAATTGTTAAGAAATTTACCCAAGAACATAAATTAATTACCTAGAGGAATAAATATAAAATTAACCAGCAATAGCCATAAACACATAAATACACATGTTTATCCGGGAAAACCCCAAATCCAGGGAAAAACCCAATCATAATGAAATTTCATTATCCTTGGCCAAAACCCTGGCCAATCCGGCCAAGTGAGCCTTCAGCGCTCACCTCCAGGCCTGCATTACAATGAAGTCCTTCCAGCCTTTTATATGCTCCATTACATATAATACCACGGGCAGAATACCATGGGTGCACAATACCATGTGCCCCAAAACCATCACTATTTAACCTCGTCAACTTTTGACTCTATCCTGAGTCAAGTTTACCTAACAAGATTTGGACTTTGTCTACTTTAGATATATCTTCTTCTTTTGCCTCAAATATGTTTCTTCACTAGCCTTAGATAGATCTCTTTGTTTTTCTTAGACTTTATTCTTCATTGGCCTCAGACTTGTCTCTTCGTTGGCCTCAGACTTGCTTCTGCAAAAGGCTCAAACTTGCCTCTTTTTTGGCCTCAGACTTGCCTCTTTGCTACCCTCGGACTTGCCTCTTTGCTGGCCTCAGACTTTCCTCTTTTCTAGCCTCAGAGTCACCGAATTTCTTTCTTTATGAGGAGGTTGAATTGGCACATATATATAGTGTTCATGCTAGCCAAACAGGTGCCTCTTCATGATAGGGCTGACTTAACTTGTAGAAGGGCTGATCAGGTCATCTTTGGAGCCAAAATTCAAATTTAAAATTCACATTTTTTCTCTTTTAAATCCGACATGAAGAATGTGTCATTATTTTATCTTTTAGAAATAGCATGAAGAACATGCTTTGTATTTATCATTCTAAATACATCAAGGGCTAAAACATTGGTTATGAAGATTGACCATAGCTACAAAAAATCAACACGTGGAAGTAACTAAAATCTTCACTAGAGCTTTTGATGGAGTTGAAGAAAACATTAGTGATGTTTGACCCAAGGTGACGAATCTTTCTTGGTTGAGGCTACTAAATTGCCTAAGACTAGTGAGAACTAGTTTAAAAAAAAAAAAAAAAAAAAAAAATTAAAGGGGAGATGTGGAAAAAGTTCTCGATAAATAAAAAATTGGCAACTAACTAGAAAAAAGTGCATATTGGTTACTACTTTCAAGATAAAATGAAGGAATATTCTCTCTATTATTCATAAATTTTTCACTTGTGAAGGAAAGTATGGTGTGGTATTGTTTCATCATGTTCGTCTCTTAATGCATTTTCATAAGGCTCACAAAATAAATCTAACATATTATCTTCGTAACAATCTTTAAAAAATGGCTTCTAAAATTCAGAATATTTCCAAAAATATAGAAAGGAGTATGTATCATATTGAGCTCATCAAAAAATTATTTGACGTAGATTTACACCAAAAAGGAGATAATTAGGATGATTTCCTTTTGAGGAATAACTTCAAAGAAGATCCTAAAACTTCACAAGGAAAGGGCGCTCAAGGCCATAAGAAAAGACACACTAGGGCTATGGTTTCAAATACTCAAAACCCTAAACCCATAGCAGAGTTTTTAATTGAGCTTATAATTTATCCTATTATTGAGCCAGTGGTTGAGTCTATCGAAAACTCTAAGCCCGTGGATAATTTTTGAACTTGAAGATTTAAAATAAAGGGGATATGTTAAGAGAGGGTTTCAAGCCAACAATCACAAAAAACTTGGGAAAAATCAAAGAATAAGAAATCAATAAAGAAAGGGAAAAAGAAAAGTTTTAAGAATAAAAATGAAACCCTTGTATCTAAGAACAACCTGACTACAAAAGAGACTGTAATGGAGACCATAGTAAAAGAAGCTGCAAAAGAGAAAGTTCTAGAGGAAGAAGTTATAGTAAAGATAGACCCTGAATATGAGAACATGCCTATAAGAGTTACTTGTAGCATGAACAAAGGTGAAAAGAGATGTGAAAATGTTAAATTATCAGTAATCAGTGTTGAGGACTTTGATGGAGAAAATAATAGTTTACCAAAGAGGGAAAAAATTGGCAAAAGGAAATCAAGAATATATGTTCCTTTTTCATCTACAACACCACCAAAGTAGAAGAAAATTAATCTTTAAATTTACATTGCTCAACAAAAAGTTAATGAATACATTCTCCCTTGAAAAATAGGCACAACAAGATCAAGAATAACCCCCTATATGTTTCCTTATTTATAGTCCATCAACATATCATGTTCACAATCCATAAACATCTATTATTCACAATACATTAGTATCTTGTATTCAATCCATCACCATCTCCTACATATAGTGTACCATTTAATATCTATGAACATAAGGACACAATAGAAAAATTAAGAGACAAAATTAGAGAATTAGAGATTCTGGAAAGACACGTCAAAAAAGAGAATGAATTTTTAAAGATAGAATTACAAGATGTTAAAAAGGATGCAATATTGGCATAAAAGGAATCTAAAGTTTAAATAAGCCAATAAGAAATTATATCCAAAGATCAAACATATTAAAGCAAATATTCCTCAGGAAGATAAGGTGGTTTATTGCTATGAAGAAGAAGATAACTCCAAGCAATAACTTGGATATCCTCATCCAAGCTATTGAGGAGAAGAATCACAAAATTTTTGGTGCATGAGGACATGCAAGATCCTCAACGAGGAGGAATGTTGAGGTCAGAAAATAGACTCTTTTTTCCATTTTGCTAATCCTACTTTTGCGTATGTTATCCCAAGAAGCTTGCTACCACCATCATTTTATAAATCCAATGTTATCATTGTTATAAGAATCATATTCGAGCTACAAAGGTTAAATGTGGAAATTTTAAAGGTAAATATGTCCATTATTATATAACTCATTGTAATTTTCTTTGTAAAAGCAATTCAAAATGACATAGCTACATACACCTACTCATTCTTTGGCTAGTTTTCTATTTTGGAGCTAAATCACAGGTTGTTATAATTGTAGGAGTGGCTCAATGGAAGCAAAAATTGGAGCACATAGCAAAAATCTAACGGACGGATCTCCACCTATTGAGGGAAACCAAAATCTCTCCATGTCATCATAACAATTTAGTCAAACATATAGTCAAATGGTGGCAGATCATGCGGTCTTAAGCAGAATTCTTATAGCGCAAATAGTGGATCATATCACAAGAATCAAGTAAGGTATTATGAAGATTTGCATAAGAAATTCATAATATATCATCATGAATTTCTCATCCACATATCGATGGATTAGATCCACGAAATATGAAGTATTCATAAAGTTCTAAGACTATGCAGTGATATTCTCAATTGTTATATTCTTAATTTGTATAAATACTCATGGTCCCTGCGATGAGGAAAAAGTTGGGTTTTGCATGCAAACATTTTGAAGTAATATAAACATTTTTGTTTATCCTTTAATTCTCATGTGCAATGTGTTATTTATGAATGAAAAGTCATAGTGATTTTTTCAGCAATCTAGAGTATTGGTTAACTTCTCACATGTTAACCAGTATTGATTAACTTATCTAGGAAGTCTCATACTTAATATTGATATCAATAATGTTGCAATTCCTAATACACTTATACATTTAGGAGCACCAATAAATGTCATGAAAAAAATTATCATGAATGATATGTAATTGAATAATCTTCGTTACATATCGACTATTTTGTAATTAGCAGATAAATCTACTCTTAAACTAGAAGGGGTGTGTTGTGCTATTCAACAACCCCCCATTTATTAATAGTAGTATTTAATATTACATTAATAAATGGGGACCCTTTAAAAAATCCCTCCAAAAATAAACTTAGCATTTAGGCATTTCTTTTATTTTTGGAATAAAGCAAGATATCAATCAAACCTCATTTTCAAAAGAACTACTAAATGCTTGCATTCCCACATATTGCATGATTAAGCATCATCAAAAAACCTTGTTAACCCACCAAATCCAGTAAAAAATGATTAAAAGAGGACTCTATGCTTTATACCTCGAAACTATCATACTTTTGACATAAACTAGGTCCTAAAGCTTTTCTCTTCAAAACCAAGTCTCACATCGCATATCTCTATTTATGAAGAGCCCACCATAAAAGGTTATCTCAAAACAAGCGAAATGCAAAATTGTGATGGCATCGTAACCTTTATCGCATCGCATTTCGAACATTCAAAAGAACATCGCAAACCTATCATCAGTTGATATTGTGAAATGTGATCAAGACCTGAACCCACTCCTTTAATACATTACAAACAAATGTTTAGGTCCGTCGCTTATTAAAAGGGTCTTAACATAGAAAAACCTGACAAGTAGCTATGTTTTGAGACAATAAACGAGCGGCTCGCATCTCGCATCTCGCATAAATGTAGGGGAGGGTAAGAAAAGCAAAAAGGCTCGCCACCCTAGAAGCTTTCTTCCCAATTTACAATGCATACATTTATGAGCATTAAAGGTAGGGATAACGAAGCATTAGTGGGCATTTAATAATAGTTAACTGCATTTATGTGTGAAAAGCCATTTAACGTGATATGATATCTTCTTACTTGCATTCGAATAAAAACTCCTTTTATCAGCTTTACAAGTTATCCGCATTATTTCCTTTCACATTCATTATCATCTTTGTGTATCCAATAGTTTTTGTTCTTCACTTTCAGGGAAAATCCACAAAGCAAATCGTTGGGAGCTATGGTGAAGAAAGGCAAGGCAGTCGTCTCTGAGAAGTGAGATTTGAATCCTCTATTTATGGATACTACATGCAGTAGAGAGGGAGGACATGATTCCTCATACGCCTCCATGTTTGAGACAACATGCTCATTTTTGCATCGCATAGCTGTGTGTCCAAAGATAATCCCTTATACAGACATGGTTAAATTGGTTATTGATGAAGCTGACATCTCAGACAGAGAATGCAAAACAAGAAGCCAAGAGGTTATGGGATCTTTTACGCCAGATAACTTGTGGCTCATGTACCACCTACCAGAGCCACAAGTCATCTACAACAAGCAGTTCGTCGAGAAGTTTTCCAAAGAAAACGAGGACCAAGCAAACTGCACCCAGACCTGGTCAAATAATGAGGGAAAAATCAAGAAAGACAAGAATGGTATGTACTCTACAGCTTCTATTTGTCCCCCTCATAGTTTTGCAGTAGCCACGCTATGTAAACTATTTGGCAAACCCAATAGTACTAAATTCTCCCTATAATGGTTTCCATTAATAGATGCAGCCGTAAATGCAACTATAATGAATTGGGCACAAATTTTGTCTAATAATTTATCAAAAACAATAATGGAGTATAGAAGGAAAAGAAGTGTTTCTTCGAGGGTTTACCCTCCATTTTTTATGAGCACCTATGTAATGGATGCAATTTGTTTTGCTTCAAAATTTTCTGTCATGGGATGGAAGTGGACTATCCAAAATCCACTTCCCATTCACATATACCATAAATAAATGTGGGAATCTCTCTTTCGACCACATTTTTTTAAAATTTGTCATGGAATTATGCTCCCTATCCATAAAAGGATTTATAATCGAGATGCCCCTAGGTTTTCCAAAGAAGCCAAGGTAGATATCCTCCCAGTGGCCAAATGGTTTGGGGAGAAGACATTTACGTATATCAGAGTATTTGGCAGCATTACCTCCCCCCATGTCCTCCCATACTATGTTCCGAACAAATTGATGGCTAGAGAGATAGTCTATCAAACATCTAGTGAGGGATGGATGAGCAAAACATTAAAGGAAGCAAAAAAGGCCATTTGGCCGACATTCCCTTTACAGTGTGGAGCATTTGCATTGCACGACCTGTGCCATGCATTTAAAGAAGCAAAAATTATGTTATCTCTGCAATTACCTAAATTCCATGGAAGGTAATATGACCCATTCAGCACTGTTAAAGACTTTACCACCATGGTGAAAATAAAAGTATTCAATAATGAGGAAGATGCATTTGATGACATCTTTTTGCATAAAAACACCTTCACATAGGTGAAGCATATGGCACAATTACTTTTTGACCGTGAAGATCTTGAAACCTTTTACGAGTACAAAGAAACGAGGCTAACAAAGGTCCCATTGGACCAATTATTGATTGAACCAATAAGGTAGCCTACTCCCAGTGTAAGTCTAGAAGGATATTCCAAAGGAAATTCTAAAACTGATTTTGGAGCAAAATCCCAAGAGAAATCTACCAGGGGATTAGAGAAGTCATCACAAAATGGGAAAAGCAGAAGTAGGGAGTCAGAAAAAGATACAGCCCAATCTACAGAAAAGACAGTTGAGCAAACTTCAGCTAGCAAATAGGCTGAGATCCATTCCACCTCAACATAGCCAATAAATCCCCTGGTGATTTATTTAGAGGAAGAATGGGACAACTTTAATAAAAGGCTCAATACAGAGGAACAAACGACAGAGTTGAAACTCCACTGCAGAAAACAACTCAAGAAATTACAATAGAGGAGATTTTAATACTCAAGAGGTAGAGCACAGCCCTGTTACTCCCACCTTTGAAATAGTTTTGAGAATTGAGAAGATTCCCCCTCTAGATGTGCTTTATAGCCCACAACACAAAGTTGTTGTTAAAAGACAAAGGAAGAAAAGGAAATTGGATTCCACAACGATTACTACCCCTGATAATGAACTGATGTATGTTGTCTGGAAAGACTCACCCATCGATCTGTCCGCCAACCTTACTAGATTGTCACAGTTTGCAAGTGCCTATGCTACAGTGACCATCGACAAAGCAACAGAGAAGCAAATGTTGCTTAAAGAAAAAGAAGATAAAATTTTGTCGCTTGAACAACAATTATAGCAAGAATAATCTGACCGGTAAGCAGAGATAAAGTTAGCTAAGCTTCAACAAGAGTTCGAGCAGATGCAAATAAAACATCAAACCAGCTTAGCAGAGAAGGAAGTGCAAATACAAGGAATAACTGATCTACATAAAAATGATCCAAAAATTGATTAGTTTATTACTGAAGCGCTCGACCTTAACTCCCAGCTGATGCACCAAAAAGAACTATTATGCTAGAAGATTTCGCAATGGAATTCTTATTGCGAAACAAGCGACAAACTGACAAGTCAAGTCATGGAAATGAGACTTGAATATGATGAAATCTTGAAAAAAATCTCTGATTTCATCACCTGGCAGAATTCAGAAGATGGGAGAAAAGTTGACTTGCCTAAATTGGAGGAGTCACACAAAGAAATCTTATTTGCAAACTGGGATTCTCAGCTTAGAGAGGCAGAAAAGGCAACAGTAGACGCGACAGCAGCAGCAAACATTGTTATCAAAAATATTAATTAAAATTTACATAACGCCAATCTTGTGGCAAAATCCATTCCAGTTTTTATTCCTAATGTAAAACAGCTTGAACTACAATGGAGACAGGCAACAGAAGAAAAAGCAAAAGCAATTAGGCAAATGACCAGGTTAAACTGGGAAGCATATTAGCGACATTTAGTGAAACCTCACAGCCAGTGGATGCCCTGCGATGCTTAACCACTTCTACGAAGAAAATGGTGCCAACACTGACCGACGTTGTGTTCACTGGGTAGTTGAAAGCTGAAATCAGCTAACAGACATAGCTCAAGCCCATGACGGACATTTGCAATCTAAAGGATCAAATGCAAAACAGTTAGTCACCATGCTCATTTCTATTTTGGTTTTATTTTGCATAATTAGAGGAAGGTCGTTTAAACCTCCTCAACTATTTTTGTAATAATCTATTTTTAGTTTTATAGTTTAGTATTTAAACCCCTCTCATGCATTTAGATAGGGGTCCAGAAATTTTATCAGAAACAATCTTCAAAACATGCACTTCTGTCCCTTTGAGGAAGTTCTGGTAAAATTAATGGAACATGATTTATTTTTACCTTATCTAGCATCTTCTACTGAAATTGCACTTTTGTACTTTTATATGGCGTTGGATGGATTGAAAGTAGATCAATATTATTGAAGCACATGAGTAGGACGTATTATAAATGGTACTTTTATCTCGTAATTATTTATACTTATGTATCAAGCAATAATTTCTCTTCAAGTTGTTTATGTATGAAAGTTTGAATCTTGGTTAGCATTATTGCACTTTTGTATGATGATGACCTATATTTTATGTTGAATACATGAATAATTTATTATGCGATATATCTTTCACAATTGTTTTAGCTAACTTTTTATACAAAACGATTATTGTTAAACGATTTCACTTCTCATTGCAATTGAATGATCTTTTTTACCAATTGCTTTTAGACATTATTGTAGATCACATACTTCAATTTATTCCCGGGTATAGTCATAATTAGATAGTGTTTAAATCAGGATAAAATGCATGTGATTATTGGTTTAGATTAGATTACTTTTAGCTTAAACATTACTCCAAAATATCACATATCAACCCATCAACATAATCATAAATAGATTGGGAAATTGGTCCCATTATCCCCAGTCAGAGCCACTACTCCAAATGGAAAAGGAGCTGCAAACCAAGGTTTGGACCGAGTGGTTTTCCTCCATGTTGAAGCAACGATTTTCGAGGCTTCAACAGGGTGTTAGAAGATATTCTTGTCTCCTTAGATTCCTAGGAGTACCCAGTTGATTTTATGGTTTTAACACCAAAAAAACATGGGAGGTCATCCACTAATCTTAGGAAGACCTTGGTTAGCCACAAATGATGCATTTATTAGCTTTCATTAAGGGGATATGACAATTTCTAATGGTAATGCAATAAACAAGTTCACCTTATATCTTGCAACAAAACAATCGCAGAATTAGAAAATATTGAATGGATAACTAGTGAAAACAATGATTAAATAATACAACCAATATTAATACTTTCACAAACTATAGTTTTAAAAAATATATTGAATAAAATCAAAATACTAATTTCAATAATTTAGATTATTCTCAATATCTTCAGAGGTAGCTGGGAGGGGGTCGCACTCTTATGTTATTCATATCTTGGACACAAATTTTCAAGAAAATTGTACTGTAGAAAGTTTTTCATCATTATAGGATTATATGCCATCTATAAATTCTATGTCAAAATCTAGTAGCACTCATGTAGAGATCAATCCGGGAAAAACTTTAAATATTAATTAAGTTTGTATGAGTAACAAAAATTGCAATTAATTCAAATGTTACATAAACATGCCACTGCATTTGCATGGGAGTATATTGCTATGAAAGGAATAAATCCTAATACATGTATTCATCGTATCTATATTCAAGAAAATTCCAAACCTATTAAACAACCTTAAAGACGTATGAATCCTATTTTAAAAGAGATTGTAAAGGAGGAAATACAAAAATTGTTGAATGTAAATTTCATATACCCAATTTATCATAGCCAATGGGTATCACCATTGGTAATCATCCCTAAATAGAATGTTAAATGAAAATTTTGTATAGACTACAAAGAATTTATTAAATCAACCTTAAAAGTCACTTCCTCTTCCTTTTATTAATCAAGTCTTAGATACATTAGCAGGAAAAAAATATTTTTCTTTTCTTGATGGTTTTCAATTGTTATAACCAAATTCAAATTGAATTAGAAGATCAAGATAAGACAACATTTACATGTCCATGGGGAATGTACTCTTATATAATATTACCCTTTGGATTGTGTAATGCTCCTGCTACTTTTCAACGAGTTATTCTAGGTATTTTCTATGACTTGGTCCATGATTATGTATAGGTATATATGGATGATTTTATGGTTTATGGAAATACTTTTGAGGAAAATTTGAAAAAAATTGAAAAAAATATTTGTAGATGTTAGGAAATTAATATTATTTAAATCATGAGAAATTCCATATGTTATTAACTAACAGAGTTGTCTTGGTTCACTATGTTTCATGTGCATGGATTAGAGTTGATATAGCCAAAATAGAAATTATTAAATTTCCAGTACCCAAAACTCAGAAAGATGTGAGAAGTTTCCTATGTCATGAAGGCCATTACATAAGGTTTATAATTTTTTTATGAAAATAGCCTCGCTATTAT
The DNA here is from genome assembly GCA_000404065.3 of Pinus taeda. Classification (NCBI taxonomy): domain Eukaryota; kingdom Viridiplantae; phylum Streptophyta; class Pinopsida; order Pinales; family Pinaceae; genus Pinus; species Pinus taeda. Next base: position 6,614 of record APFE030381718.1, on the reverse strand, counting down.
TTAAATTACTTATGAAAGACAATGAATTTTTCTGTAACTCCTTTTGTCAAATTGCTTTTGATACTTTAAAAGAAAAACTTTCTAAAGCACTTGTTTTAAGGGGAATGAGTTGGTCTCTTCCATTTCGTATTTCTATTGATGCTTAAGGTATTTCTCTAGGACTAGTATTGCAACAAAAAGAAAATCAAATTCCCTATGTTATTTATTATGTTGGGAAAAATTTGACACTTGTTTAGTTAAATTATACAAGCATGGAAAAGGGGTTTCTTGCGATTGTGTATGCTATCAATAAAAATTGGACATTATAATATTGTGTATGAGACCTTTATTCATACTAACCATTTTTCCATTTGATATCTAATGAATAAACCAATAGCTAATGGTGGAATTTCCAAGTGCTTTTTTATTACAAGAACTTAATATCACTATATTAGACAAACCTAGAAGAGAAGATACATTAGCAAACTTTCTCTCTAGAATTCATAATGAAAGTGAATCAATTACCATAGATGATAGTTTTCTTGATGAGCATTTGTTTGCAATTTCTACTAAAACTCCATCGTTTGCAATATTTCTAATTATTTGGCTACAAGTAAACTACCTCAACATTTATCTCCAAAAGAAAAGCACATAATTATAAGGTCAAGTACATTTTATTCTTAGGTTGAAGGAGATATTTTCCATACAGGACCTGATTTCGTAATCTAATGATGTGTATAGAAAGATGAGGTATATGAAATTTTGAAGGTTTTTCATAATGAACTGTTCAATGGACATTTTACAGACAAAAGAATAGCATATAAAATATTGCACTCTGGCATTTTTTGTCTTCTCTTTTAAGGATGCTAAAGAATATGTCAGGAGATGTGATAACTTCCAATGCATGGGTCATATAGTACTAGCTGACGAAATGCCTCTAGTTCCCTAGGTACTTATTGAGCCTTTTTGAAAAATCGGCCTTGGACTTCATGTAACTAATTACACCTATCTCCAAGAAAAAAAGGCATAATTTGGTACGTATGGATTATGTTACAAAATGGGTTGATGTTATACCTCTTATTAAACCTAATGAACAAATTATTGTGTATTTTTTTTTTAGATATATATTTACATGTTTTCATGTACCAAGCAAAATTGTAATGGCTCAAGGTGTTTAATTCACATCAAATCTCATGCAGAATATTACGCAACAGTACCGAGTGAGACACAAGAAATAAACACCTTATCATCTAGAAGCTAATAGACAAGCGGAATCCACAAATAAAGTCCTGGAAGCCATTGTCACCAAAACAGTGCAAATTCATCATAAAGATTGAGTGGAGCAACTTCCTAAGGCATTATGGGCATACAAAATCACTTGAAGAAATATAACATGATTCACACCATTTGAATTGGTGTATGGGAAACAAATTTTTCTTCCTATTGAGTTCTAAATCAACACTTATCAAATTGCAGCAAATCCTAGTCTAGATCCTTCAGAAGCCTAACAACAAAGGATAACTCAACTCAATGAGTTGGATGAGAAACAAGAAGAATCCATTCAACAAACAATACAAATTCAAAAACAAAGTAAAAAGTGGCATGACATATTTTTGAAGAGAAATCAATTTCAAGTAGGTGGCTAGGCCCTCCTCTTTGATTTTAGATTTAAATCTTTTAAAGGAAACCTTAGTGACCCATTGGTTAGGGCCTTATGAAGTTATAGAGGTTTTCATCACTTAATCAATAAAGATTAAAACAATAGATGAGAAAGGAAACACCTTTCTGGTAAATGGCCATAGATTGAAAATTTATCAAAAGCCTTTCACTAAAGAGGAGTTCATCAATGATTTATTACATCAGTCTGAATTGCAAATTTTTAGTTCCATATTACTCCTACTATGCCAAAGTAATTTTCTTCCAAATTTCTTTTTGCAACAAGTATATATATATATAATATAGAGAGAGGGAGAGAGAGACACACACACACACACGTGCACACACATATATATACATATAATGTTCAATTGTGAAAACCAATTATGGAAAAATTAAATAAGAACTCCATCTGAAAACTAGGATACTGGCAAATAAAGTTAAAAAAGAAATCAAATTATTTTCCAGCTACATAATCATTTCAACATGATGATCAATAATCCATTTTATTTGCTCCATAAATAATGTACAAATAAACATAATTCAATCGGTCCATCATTTCATGAAGACTTTCATCTACCGATTGAATTATATTATTCAACTTTCAAATATCAGGGAGTTTCATAATTTAAAAAAGGCTCCAAATCTACAAGTTTTAAGGCCTACTAGAATTGAGAAATCATAAGAAAAATAATTTCTCTTTTTGAAAGAATTCCATGCAATTTCCATGAAATCCTTTCAAGGTACAACTCATATATCCAACAAGATTTCCATCAATACAACAACCATCAACGACAACATCTTCATCAACAATCTTCTCAATTAAAAAAGGTCACAAATTTTGATGTAAATTTTCACGTAATTATTTTAACATTAAGTTGTCATTTCTAAACGACAAGTTTGTGTAAGACAAAAAGCAAATCTTTGATTCATATGTGCATATGTCCTAGTTACATTTCCTATTATCATTATGATCATCCTATCATATCGTATAGCTTATCGTCATTTCCTAACATTATATTCTATCAACAATTTGTTATTATACCCCACCTTCACTTATATCATGACATTCCTACCGAATCATGTTATGATTTCCACATTCAACCCACAATCTTGGTGATAAAGGTGACAAATTCAAAATGATGTTGAATTCTGCTAATGGTGGCTTTCATGATTTCATTTCCTAAATGCTTTATGATTGACGACGAGGATTGACAAAATGCATTAAATCTTGTGTCATAATTTTTAAAAGCAGAGACTCCTCACTTACAGTCTCATGCTATCAGTTGTTACAAAGTAGAGAAGGGAAATCACTCAATCACATTTCGCTTACTTAATCCCATGTGCTTACTTAATCACCATGGGATTTGTTGTTCAACGTGAACCAGCCATAGTAGAGCTCTTGGAAATTTATCTTAAATGTCAAAGTTGGATAGCTAGCACTTTTTTTTAAATTCAATGCAAGTAACAAAGTTGTTGGTGAGCCCTGGTATTGCACCAAGAATGTTGCAACTCACAAGGGCTCCTCAACTCAAATTATCAACCCGGGGTTCGTACAAACTTAGAGGTGACAGTGTTATATGCACAATAGGTTAGATTCTACTCATGCCACCCTCAGTCATGACATTAGATCAAGGCATTTAGAGACCATTCCTCCTATTGTACTATGATGAAAGCTTTTTTATGAAAGCACAATTGAAAATGGATTCTAGCTATGAAAGTGGAAATGCCATTTTCTCAACTTGTATATGCTAATTAATCATTTCATGAAAGGAAAAGGGCTAATCTACTTGCAGAAAGAAAGATACTCTATCTTACATAATTCATCAAACCAGAAACATAATTGCATGTATCATCTACCTATTTCACACTTACTTGAAAATAAAAAACCTAACTTGCATCATACTTGTGATTGAAAAAAACTAATTCTAATTTGTTTTGTAGTGAGGAAAAGGAATGGTTGTAGTAGTCTAGGAGATTCCCTTGATAATCAAATCACAACTTGGGGTAATTATTCATCTTGAATAAGCTAAGGTTGAATTAGGGAGAAAAGTAGGTGAAGAAAATTGGTGCTACAGGTGTTGCTACAAGAGGTCTTGTATTGCTACAAGAGGGCTTGTAATGCTACAAGAAGGTTTATGAGAGCCTTTTTAGGGTGGAGATGTTGTTTTGAGGGCATGAAGATGTGGATTGAGGTTAGAGAGAGTGAAGGAAGGTTGGGTTTAGCCCCCTATACAAACCCAAGATCTCTTAGAGGTTTGTCTTGCACCAATATGAATGCTCACGTTGTCCTAAATTTACTAGGCAGAGTGACTTTGGAAACAGAGTTTTGGGACAAAATTGAGGGATGGAAAGAGAACATGGAGGAGTCCAAGATAAGGGTGACAGAGGTGCCCTCCCCTAGTGATAAACACAACCCTATAACTAGCCACATGCATACATCCATTGACCATTAATGCACTTATATAAATTATGATGGAAAAGATGAGTTGAATTTGAATAACATCTATTTTATGCCATAACACTACTGTGATCATTGAACTGACTTCTAAGATACAGAAAGAAAATGTGAAGAAGAACAACTAACATTCATCTATTTCCAAGAAATCATAAACACAATATTTTTGGACAAAGATTGTGAATCCTTCCAACCATTTTCCCACAAGAGAGGTTATGTAGAAGCTTGAAATCACAGGTTATTATAGCTTAACCTCTACTGAAATGAAAGAAAGCTATGAAATTCTTGGAACCAAGAACAAAACACAATTACAAAAGAGGGACCAAACCCTCTGGGTTGGGCCCAAACCCAAGGGTCTCATCCCTCTAAAACTAACTCAGATGCAACTTAATAACCAACTTCTCATTATCAGAAAGTAAAAATCTCATACATCACATGAAAGTAATAATAACAATGTCAAGCTCTAAAATCAATAACTACACCTAGTTGAATCAAAAATTTGAATCGTAATGAGATTTTCATCTTGTTTATTTATACAAAAGGGTAGTTAATAGTAGTTCCCTTGATAATAGGAGTGATTCCCTCCTTGATCTCGGAAATGGTAGATCTGGTCCCTCTTGAGCTTCATTTGTAGTAGGATTTACTCGGTTGTCAATGAATTCGAACTGGTGAGAGAGGATGTTGTGATCCCAATCCAAGTTAGGGAGTTAAGGAGGTGGAAAAACCCCCTAGATTCTCTCTTAGTTGTCTCCATCAAGTCCATGCATAGTAAATGCCTAAAAAATGCTTCTTTTTCTTGCAATTAAACCACATTAGGCCTCATACTATGACAAACACCTTTTACTCTTCTTACTAAGCATATTATAACAAAAAATGTGAATTAATGTGAGAAAATGATAGTTTTAAGGTTGGAGTATGGCATGATGATCTTCAAAATACACATGTTGATGGGACTCATCATCACTCCCCTGTTGAAGGTGTTGCTCACCCTCTGAGAAAATTAGTCATCCATGTGAACCTCTTTCATGGCCTTGGTGGCCTCTCTAACATCCCAATGCACCTAAGATGGTGTGCCTTCTTGTGGGTAAAAACCTGCATTTGTTTCTATCTCGGTCCATTCCTTCTGCTCTTTTGTTTGGTCTCTTCTTTCTTGTAAGCCTAGCAACAAGGGTAGGATGAGTTTGAGTCATATCCATCTGATCTTCATCCTCTGCATGATTCTCTTTTATAATGGTGTTCTCCCCAAGGCATTCCTTAGCCTTTTAGGAGAGTGATATTCTCTGACTTGTAGACTGTGGGGTAAGGCATGACATCTTCTCTAGGTAGCTTGTAGACATTTTATTCCCAACATTCTAAAGGTGTCTTCAAAGTGTAGAATGGTTTTCTCGTGGGTGGCATTGTATTTGGGTGCTAAAGTGGCATCATTGTAGATGATATTATGATTTTTTATGACAACCTTAGGGCTCACTAGCTCTGCTCTGATATACAAGGGATTATTCTCCTCTTTTCTCATTATCTTTCTCACCACCTTAGTCCTTGTCTCTACATGAGTCAACCAAGATGCTAAAGCCATTAGTTGCATGTCTCCCAATCTTGAATTGGGATCCCATAAATCCATATCTGTCAAAGTGAAATTGTGCATGTAGAATTTAGCTAATTTTTCCCTGTCTTCAATACTAGTTTGTTTGCAAAACTCAACAAACTGCTTGTAGTCCTGAAAAGGCAAAGACTTGGATTGTGTTAGAGTTTTTATTTGTTACTGCATCCACTATTCTTTGAGGAAGAGAGCATAAGATTTTCACGGTTTCTTGCATTGCAGGGCTTCCATAGAGAGACTTGCCATGGTGGCAAGTTGTGTTTCTTTCTCATGTAGCCTCTCTCTCAACCTTTTTTTCTCTGCCTATAGTTGCTCCTTCATAATAGACTCCCTTAGTCTCAAATCATTCAATTCCTTACCCATTTCAATGACTTTCTCCTCCATGAGGCCCTGTTGACGGTGTTGTACCTGCAAACATTCAGGGGATATCCCCAATATTGAGTCCCAATTAGACCTCACCTCGATTAGTGTAGGATTCCCATCTATTATAAAGACCCGGTTGTCAAATCCTTAAAGATTTTCCTTGGATCTAACTGTCAATAAGAGAGAGGGATGAAATGGTGCCTTTGAAAAGTAAGAAGGTGTGCCTAGTGAGTGTTCAGTTGTAAATGTGTCAATGTTTTTCTACTACGGAGAGGGGAAAAAATTGAGCCTCTAAGAGAGAGGTAATAGTACCACCTAAGAAGATACACACATGGTTAGGCCCCTATACTACTAGTGTAACCCCTTATTGTTATTAGTACAACCCACTTATTATATTGATGTACCCACGCAATGCCCATATTGTTACTATTGTGCCCCATAGAAGCCCACTATTGTTATTATTGTGCCCTTACATTATTATTGTTATGTAGGCTCTAATTATGTTATGACCCCTTAGACTCCTATATATAGAAAGGAGGTCTTTTCATTTTTATCATCCAA
>APFE030381701.1:0-11983 GCA_000404065.3 Pinus taeda | reverse complement strand
AGTAGGTATTTATGAAAAGTTAGAATGTGTATATCATAAATTTTGTATTTATTATTTATAATTAAATTTTGGAAATAAGATTGTATTGAAAATATAAAATTCCTGGTTTAAAATTTAAATAATTATATATGTAATGTATTTTTAAAATCATTATACATTTTGTTAGTATGGGGTAGTTCAAGTGGCGATGTTAGTGGAATGAACTATCACTAAACCTAAGATTTTGGGTTCAAATCTTGTCGTCTTACCCTCCCACCTAGCTCATACCCTCCCACCTAGCTCAAAGTGAATAATAGACATGTAAACTCGAAAATCAAAGTCCTACCAAACTTACAAAAATATCATTATACATTTTATTTAGATAACAATAAATATAATGATAAACTTAAATAATTATATTGGTAATATATGTAAATTGTTTAAATAACACTTAATGCAATGAAAAAAAGAAGAACATGAATATTAGTAGAGTGAAACTAATTTCTGTACAAGAAGCATATTGGGAAAATGTAACAATAATGAAGTTGATGAGTTGTAGAAAATTTTGGAGATATCTATGCAATGTAACAAAGTGGAGAAGTGGTTACTTAAATTGATTGTTAAATAAAAAATTTATTTATATAGAATATTAAAATGAAAATTGCAAATAAAGTAATATTTAAAATAAAATATATAAAATAATAAATATATAAAATAAATAAAAATTTAAAGCCATTAGAATTTTATAAGAAAATAAATTGTAATATTATAAAACTTGAAAAATTAAGTAATGAGTTTAGTTTATTTACAATAATTCAAATATGCACAGAAATTAATTTGTTGTTAAATCAGGCATTATAAGGTTGAGGCAATAAGGCTAATGCAAACTGAATATTTCAACTACCAAATATTGTTATGAAGCAGTCGCATTGAAATAAAATCACATTTGTGAGAATTTTGGGATCTATTTTCTAGTTAGGTATGGACACAAGACCTATACTTTACTTTGTTGGAAGGGGTACACAACCAGAATCTTGTCACATAATAAATTTTGTTTCCAGAGGCTCTAAGACAGGTCAAGTAAAAAAAATCCTCATTCAGATTTTCCAAACAATACATTTTTGCATGAACGCAAATTAAATTTCCCTAATTACATTGAAAAAAAAAATAGAACTAACCCAACAAGTTTTAATGTAATGCTAAACAAGAATAAAGAGCCTTACCAATGCATAACTTGCAAAAAAAATCCTGTGCATATTTTAAAAAGCACTATGCTAATTTTATCTCCAGAAGCTTTGAGAAAGAGGGCTCCAAAAGCTTTGAGTCAGGTCGAGTAAATATAGGCCTAAAAAAACCTCATTCAGGTTTTCACAATTTAAATCCACAAAAATCAATTTACATCCAAAAAACACATTTTCTTAACACTCAAAGAATAGACTACAATTCCTCGCAGATGGATGGAATGTGTTGATAAAAATAGACAATTATAGCTAGTAGGATAAGAGATTTTACTAGAGAGCCAACCACAAAGCCACTTCCATGCCCAAATGCCACTACAACAATCATGAAAACCCCAACACCTTGCAATAGCTTCCATGCAACAGAGACAGATGGAGTTAGTTCTCGAGCAAATTGCAAAAACCCATAAAAAATTTATGGAAAAAACTTGTAAAAATTCCACTTACCCTCGTGAAAACCCATTTGAGGGGAAAACTCCATGTCCACCACCGAACCAACTAAAATATCCCATATTTTCCAATGCAAACAAATATACTAACCCTTGTTGTGCCACGGGCATGGAGAAATACTCGATAGAACAATAAATGATCAACCACAACAAACAGAATGGTAAACCCCCACTAACCAGGCGAGGCAACAACGCAACTACATATTTCCAAGTTGACCAGAGAAGCGGGTTGGTCAAATGAGTATTAGGACACCTGACTACCCACACATCAACCTAAACAACATAACACACCAACAAAAACCTTAAAACACGCCAAAATGCTTCGCATTAAAGTGCACACCTACCACAACAAGTTGTAGTTCAGCTCGATAAGTATCATATAGCTATGGACGACGCCCCTCCAACAACACAACTACATATTTCCAAGTTGACCAGAGAAATAGGTTGTTCAAATGAGTATCGGGACACTTGACTGCCTACACATCGACCCAAACAACATAACGCACCAGCAAAAACCCTAAAACACACCAAAACATTTTGTATTAAAGTGCCCACCTGCCATGACAAGTTGTAGTTCAGCTCGATAAGTATCATATAAGGGAGAGCCACCAATGCTTGAATGGGTCCATGTCAAGCGGCCATCCTGCCACACTGACACCTCACCCTTCGTACGACACGTGCCCACAACATGCAGTGACCTGTTGACTGGACATAGCCACCGATTCGGCAGGTAGAGGTGGGGTTTAGGGTTTGTAAGGCCATCAACCTTTTGGCTTATTTTTTGTTGCGTTCATTTCTGTTTGGGTCTTGCTCTTATCCGTTCGCTCTATTGGGTAGTTGCGCGTCATTGTTCCAATGGCGGTCATTGCCATTATGGTCGTTGGTGACATGGGTAGTGGTTTCGGTGATGCAAGTAGTGGTTTATAGACCAACAAAGATGGTTTTGCTGGAGGTCGTTCGGTTGTTTTCATCCGTTTTGTCTTGTTTTTTCGACTGGTTTTTCTTCCTCATCTAGTGGTATGGGCTCGTTATTATTCTACGTTTCTTCTTATGGTGGATTTAGCTTGGCTTGGTGTTGGACATGGTCATTTTGTGCTCCGAATGGATTTTTCAGGTTTGTAGTTAAATTTATGAGCTAGAATTTCACATTTTCTCTACATTTTTGGGGATATCTAACCATGTTTGATGCTGTCTTCCAGGTTTTTGTAGCCTGAACTACTATTTGTGGAGCATCTGGGCTTCCTGTGGCTTTCTGGCATGGGAAAAAGACAACAAGTGGACATAGAAGTGATCCAAAATGGATTTAGATGTATCTCCAGATCAAAGGTCTTCAAATACAGGTGAAAGTAGTCTTACGTTGAAGTGCTCGTTAATATGAAGCCAACGGTGCAAATAGTGTAAATATCTTAGTTGTGAAGAAGAAATTAGAGCCAATTAAATATTGAGGTCAAAAGTTAATGCCTACATTAGTAGGACACATGGCAACCCAGGAAAGAGTCATAGGTACTTGAAGATGTCAGCGTAGAAGATAATGTGGCAGTCTATAATTGGTTCATACCATAGGCGATGGGATCAGTGAACAAGAGTAGAGATCATTTGATCAAAGGAGATCGATGCATATCACGTCGAAACATGCAGGCAAGTTATCCTGGAAAACAGACACGATAAAATTATGCAAAGAAGTTAAACTACTTTCAGTTCCGGCAAGGAAGCGGTAAATGGTTTATCGCGTGCCTCAAAGACTGGAACTGGTTTTCCACAAATCAACGTGATTCCACTCAGCGGTCAACACCTAGCATCCTGAAACCGCTTTCTCGCGTGCCTTCGGGGAATTAACACACGTTGCAAGTTGGAGCGCGAGATCGTATGACAACCGTCAGATCCATCAGAATAGATCGACGATGCGGAATGTATGGATTAGTTGATGAGAGGGACATGATAGCCGTCATATTGTTTGTTCTCGAGATCAATGCCGGGGAAAGGCTGGACGGTCAAGGTCCACCCCATGCCTGTCGGTCCTTTGGTTTATAGTCTATTTGTATTATAAATATATTATTCCATGTTTATTGCAGTTTGTAACTGTACCTGGTATATAAATAACATAACATATAAAAGTTGATAGAGAGTGTATTGTGAACTGTTCCACAGGATCTGGAGGCCATAGTGACCAAGTATGGTTGAGTGTATACTCATTTTGACTCGAGGATTCGAGCTAAACATAGTGATGAGATCCATTTTCATGTTTAAGACTCTGTTTTTGAGCTCACACCTGTAACAACTATTGGAAGACATAATAAAGAGGCTAGCATTGGAAGCTAAAGGACCAAGAGACATAGCCAGGAAGTATGGTGAACTCCTTTATCAATTTTGGTTGTGTTGATGTGTTTTGAATGTGTTTTCTAATTGTTTAAGTGTCTGTGTTATTTGCAATCTTTTTGATCCATTGCACTAGGTGACATAGGCAACTTCACACATAGTCTGTAATTCCTTTTTCATTATCAGATCAAGTGGTATCAGAGCTTAAGGCTTTTAAGGTTTGACAAGTTTGTGTGGAGATTTGAATGCTTACTAGGATGAGGCTCGGACGAGGTGAAGGTGAACTTGTTGAGGCAAATCCATAGATTTGAATGGTCTTTTCACAAATAAGGATGGCAGATGAAGCTTCACCTTGGGTCAGAATCCCAATTCTTGGATAGTTTCATGACGATACGTGCCATGGTGGAAGAGATGTATCATGAGTTTAAAAAAGGTAGAGGTGAAGGCACTTCATCACCTAGACCAGACAAAGGAGCAGAGGAACCTTTTATTTTTGTCCCTCCAAATAAAGAAGATAAAGAAGATAAAGGAAAAGGAGGAATGCCTCCTCCACCATCTCCTCCATCATCACTATCATCATCATCATCATCGGCTGCTTCTCATAAAACTAGTTCTTCTAAGAAGAAGAAAAAGAAATCATCTTTGATCAAATTAGATGTAAAATTTGATTTGCCAATTTATGATGGAGAACTTAATGCTCAAAATATTGATAATTGGATAAGGCAAATTGATGTATATTGCAAGGTGTAGAAAGTTGATTCAAAAAGGAAGAAGATCCAGCTGGCTAGGCTTCATCTTGGAGGAATCACACTTGTGTGGTGGGAAGGCAAGACACAAGCAGATCTTCAAAAGCATGGTAAAATCATCTCAACTTGGAATGAATTTGTTTCTGCCATTAAAAATGAAATTTTATCCTTTGGCCTATATGCATCAAGCAATGATGAGCTGGAAAAAACTACGTCAATTGAAGGGCCAAATTGTTCAAAGTTAGACTCAGGAATTTCGCAAGAGAGCTTTAACATTAGGCATATCATTGGACTCAGCAGAGACATTGTTAAAATATATAGGTGGTCTTCATAGTTATTTGAAGAATACTATACTTATGTTTAATATCACTAGCTTAGATGATGTATCAGTTCAAGCAACTCATCTAGAGGCTAGAGGTAAAAATGTAACCCCAGATGTTGGGAAATCATCCAAATCTACTGAGAAAAAAGATAAAGGAAAGAAGAAACTGAAATGGAAGGAGAGGAAAACAAACACTGTGAAGGAGGATAAACCTTCATGCACTCATTGTAATAAGGAAGGACATGATGAGGCACATTGTTGGTCCTTGCATCTAGAATTGAAGCCTAAGAAGTTCAGGAGTAAAGAGTGAAAGAATGCTGTTACTATTCAAAAGGACTTGGGGTCAGACTCAGGTGATGAAACAACAATTACAGCTATAGGTATAAAAGGTAAAGATTCTGAAGCATCTACAAGTAATTCTTCGCATTATGTTGATAATGAAAGTAATGAGAGGAAAAGGAACGAGATATTTCATATTAGAGTCATTTCCAAGCACACAAAAATTGATACTTTATTTGATAGTGGGTCACAAGTTAATTTGATTTTTGAAACAATTGTAAAGAAGTTGGGTCTAGAAACAAAACCTCATAAAAATCCATATCCATTAGGTTGGGTGTGTGATAAAACAAAGCTACAAGTTACGAAACAATGTAAACTTCATTTTGCTATTGGGTCAATGTTTTTAGATGAGGTTGAGTTAGACATAGTCCCATTGGACATATGTGGAATTGTACTAGGAAGTCCATACATATACGAGATAAAAGCTATCTTCTATTGAGCTGAAAATAAGTATCAACTCACTAAGGATGGAATTGAATATATTGGAAGGGCTCATAAACTTAAAGATAACTTCTCTTTCATAAATTCAGGACAAATGAAAAGAATTGTAAATTCAAGTAAGCAATTTTTACTTATGATTGTAAAAGCAAAGGATCTTGATAAATCCGATGAATTCAAAGGTTGTAATCCTAAACAGAAAGTAGATATAGTTAAAGTTTTTTTTGATTATGATATTCTATTTCAAGAGCCTAAAGGGCTTCCACCCAAGCGAGAGATAGCACATGAAATTTATTTGCAGCAAGTTGCTCCACTACCTAGCATTGGAATGCACAGGTTATCAGCTCTAGAGAATGCAAAGATAAAGAAGCAGGTACAGGAGTTGCTCGATAAAGGTTTTATTCAACCAAGCACATCACCGTGCAAATCACCTATTGTGTTGGTGCGAAAGAAAGATGGTTCATGAAGAATGTGCATTGATTTTAGAGCACTAAATAAAATTACAATAAAGAATCGTTATCCTCTTCCTCGTATTGATGATTTATTAGATCAGTTAAAAGATGCAGTTTACTTCTCTAAATTGGACTTGTGAAGCAGCTACCATTAGATCAGAGTTGCAGAACAGGACGTATGGAAGACTGCTTTCAAGACGAAGCAGGGACTTTATGAATGGCTGGTTATGCCTTTTAGCTTAACTAATGCTCCTGATACGTTTATGTGAGTCATGAATGATGTATTTGGACCATTTATTGATGATTTTGTAATAGTTTATTTAGATGATATTATTGTTTTTAGTAGGACATGGGATGAACATGTAAAGCATGCAAAGCAGATTTTAGATGTTTTAAAAAGAGAAAATATCTATGTGAAACTGTCAAAATATGAATTTGGCAAAACATCTTGAATTATTTGGGTTATATTGTAGGGGATGGTGAATTGAAGATACATTCCTCTAAGGTCGAAGTCATTGTAAATTGGCCTAAACCAAATACTGCTACAGAAGTTAGAAGTTTCTTAGGGGCAGTGCAATATTGGAGAAAGTTTATTGCTAACTTTTCGTTGATTGCAGCTCCTTTACATGCTTTGACAAGTGTGAAACAGGTGTTTCAGTGGGGAGGCAAATAGCAGAAAGCCTTCAACACATTGAAAGAAAGGATCAGTTTAGCGCTAGTACTAGCACTGCTAGATATTCAACATCCATTTGAGGTCGAGACAAATGCAAGTGACTATGCCATGGGGGAAGTGTTGATGCAGCACAGGAAGCCTATATGCTTTCATTATGAGACATTTACATTAGCAGTAATTAACTATCCTACATATGATAAATAATTGTATGCATTAGTTCAGAGTGTTAAAAAGTGGAAACATTACATCATGGGTAAAGAAACAATCATACACACAGGTCATCAACCACTTCAATATTTACACTCACAAACTAAATTGCAACAATTAAGACATTACAGGTGGATGGGTTTTCTATAGCAATTTCATCTTGTTATCAGATATAAGAAGGGAATACATAATAAAGTTGCAGACATGTTATCAAGACCAATTATAAATGCATCCACAATACTTAAGCATAATTCAATAATTCATGAAAGTTACATTGAACAATATTCTCAAGCCACAGATTTTAAGGATGTATATGCAACTTTAAGTCATGGCAAGTAGGTAGAAGAATTGGATTACTATATAAACAACAAACTCTTATATCATTTGGGAAAGTTATGCATTCCACAAACTGAAAGAGTTAACATAACTCGAGAAGCACATACTTCACTCATATTAGGTCATTTTGGTGTAAGTAAAACAATTGCACAATTAAAAAGGTTTCGCTATTGGCCACGAATGAATGAGATAGTTTCTAGACATATTAAAGGACATACTATGTGTGCTACAAGCAAGCCAAGTAATAGAAAATTAGGCTTGTATACTCCACTCCCAATTCCTTCTCGTCCTTGGGAAAGTGTTTCCATGGATTTTGTTAGGGGATTGCCAAAGTCTAGAAAAGGTCATGATTATTTGTATGTAGTTGTAGATAGGTTAAGTAAGATGTGTATTTTGACACCATGTAATAAACAGGTCACAACTGAACAAACTGCAAATTTGTTCTCTCAAAATGTATGGGTTCATCTTGGGTTACCCACTTCTATTGTATCTAATTGAGATTCTCAATTTGTTGGGAAATTTTGGTCAAGTCTATGGGAGTTAATGGACACAAAGTTAAAGAAGAGCACATCATTTCATCCACAAATAGATGGTCAGATAAAATTGGTCAACAGGATAGTGATACAGTTGCTTCAAGGATATTATAGCAAGCATCCCAAACTTTGGGATGAACATTTGTGTTATGTGCAACATGCTTACAACCGTGTCAAAACATTCTTCTACTCAGAGATCTCCCTTTGAGACTTGTTTTTGGTTTTATACCAAAGTCTCCCTTGGATTTTGTCTTTGGTAAAGATGTAGCAGTTGATGGACACAGTGATGTGGACAAAGCAACCAAGTTCATTGAATAAATCTAGGAAATTCACCAAGCACACTACAACAAAACCCTGTGATTAGCATCCCCTTTTGCTTCCTTTTTTGCGTCTAGAGACCATTTTTGGTGCTATTTGTGTCCATTTATCAAATATGGTGCAAGACTTGATGCAAAGTTTTCACCGATTTTTGCACCAAGTCTTACATCAAGTTTTGCACCAGGTATTGTAATAGGTTTTGCACTAGATTTTATACCAAGTTTTACGCCACGTTTTATGCCAAGTTTTGTGCCATCCTTTGCACCATGTTTTGCATAAAGTTTGTCACCTAATTTTGTTTCACCATCTTTTGCATCCTCTATTGCATCCCCTTTTTGCACCTACACTTGCATCAACTTTTGCATCATCTCTTGCATCCTCTTTTGCATCATTTTTTAAATCATTTTTTGCATCCATTTTTTACATATTGCATCCCCTTTGTTCCAAGTTTTGCATCGAGGTTTATGTCTAGTTTTTGCATCTAATTTTGCATCTACTTTTGTTGCACTGACTTTTACATCTTGTTTTGCATCCATATTTACATCTTCTTTTTCATATGTTATTATGTCCACTATTGCATCCATTTTTCTTGTGCCATAATTTGCACCTAGTTTGACACCTCCCTTTGCACCCTTTTTTGTTTCTAAATTTGCATCCACGATTGCATCCTCATATACATTTAGGTTTTCATTGACTTTTACATTTATTTTTAATCCCTTTTTATATCCACTTTTGTGTCAAGATTTGCATCAGTTTTTGTGTCTTGTATTGCATCTACTTTTGCATAGAATTTTGTTGCATCAACTTTTGCATCATATTTTACATCCATTGTTGCACCCATGTTTACGCCCACTCTTACATCCCTTTTTGCATCCTATTTTTCATCTTCATTTGCTTCTTTTTTTGTATCTATCATTACATCCACTTTTGTTGTGACACAATTTGTGCCATGTTTTGTACTTATTATTGTACCCACGTTTTCTTCCAATTTTGCATCCATCTTCGCATCCTATTTTGCATAAAACATTGCATCTATTTTTGCATCCACTTTTGTGTTGGGTTTTGCATCTCATTTTGTATCTTCTTTTGCATGTACTTCCATTGCATCCATATTTTGCATCCAATTTTGTTTCTCATGTTGCACTCGTGTTTGCATCCACTTTTACATCCCTTATAGCATCTTGTCTTGCATCTAAGTTTGCATCTTTTTTTTGTCTATTATTACATCCACTTTCTTATCCACTTTTTTTGTGCAATGATTTGTGCCATATCTTATGCCTATCGTTGCAACCCACATTTTCTTCCACTATTGCATCCACATTTGTATCCTCTTTTGTGTCCAAGTTTGCATCAAATATTGTTTATGTTTTTTTCATCCCATTTTGAATCTACTTTTACATCCACTTTTGATTCATCCAATTTTGCAACTAATTTTGTGTTCACTATTGCACCCATGTTTGGCCCATGTTTACATTCCTTTCTTCATCCAATTTTTCCTGCATTCAAGTTTGTGTCTTTTTTTTTTTCTTTTTTTTTTTACATTCATTGTAGTATCCACATTTGTTTCACCACAATTCATGTTAATTTTTATGCCTACTATTTTTCCCATGTTTTCTTCCACTTTTTCATCCATGTTTGAATCATATTTTGTGTTCAAGTTTGCATCAAATATTGCATCTATTTTTTCATCCACTTTCGTGTCAATTTTTCTATCTTGTTCTGCATCTACTTATGTTGTTTCCACTCTTCATCCAAATTTACATCTACTTTTACCCCCATTTTTTTTGTTCACTTTTACATCCCTTTTCCAACACACATCATATTTTTTGCATTGATGATATTTCTTATGACATTGAAAATTATGAACAACTGATGACAATGTCAATAATTACAACAATGATGATAATGAAGATGATGACAATGACATGAATTGTGATTGTTATGATAATGACAATGATGATAAAGACAATGAGAGTTACAATGAAAATGATGATGATGATGCTAATGACCTTGGCCATTCTTCCTAATTTTTAAATGTTGTCATGGTCAAAATCATAATAATTATCTTTGGCATCATCTTCCAAGTCATCATCATCTAATCATCATTATCATTATTTTCATCTTGGTCATCATCAAGAACAATATTGGCATGAATGATGATTATGATGTTCATGATGAAGATGACAACAAATATGATAAAAATTATATTAGTTATGATGATGGGGATGATGACAATTATAATGACGATGATAATGGTAGTAATGATGATGATCATCGATCATCTCTAAAAAATAAAGTTGTTATTTTTCTTGCATATATCATGTGTCCTAACAATGCTTTCCGAGCACTCATAACATTTTTAGGTTGATGATATTTCTTATGATGCCTATAATTATGAACAATTGATGACAATATCCATAATCATGATGATGATGATGATGATGAAGACATGAATGGTGATTATGATGATAATAATGATGACATTGATGGTGGTGATGATGGCGATAATGAAGATGATGACCTTCCCTCTAAACTAGGGAGGTACTCATAATGAGACAAAAAAGTACTCTCAAGTCGAAATATTCATATAAGAAGGGATCTAGATTGATAAGCATCAATGATGATTTACATCATCATAGCCAATATTGTCAAAATAGTAAGGCCTTGACTAACAAGTTTATCTATCCATTAGGTCAGAGCACAATGTTGGGACGCATAAATTTGGACACCACTGCCTCTCTAAGCACTTACCCCACTAGGATGTTCACCAGGTATGTCCTCACATGATCATTTCCTAATCCACTATCATAATATTTGACACCAAGAAATGTCAATCCTCATGAATATTCTTATCTTGGATTAATGTACTTGACTTATGGTGATTAGTCCTAGTCAAAGACCAAATTCTTAAAGAATATTGGTCCCAGATGTTTATCCAATCCACTATTCTCCCTACTAGTGTCTTTACTAGGCTTACGATTGTTAGTCCTGGCCATAGTACATGACACATGGATAATATGGTGTCTACCCTCACTCCCTCTCAACCAGAGAGGAGACATCCACAAGCATAAGATTTTCTCAAGAATACCCATCATTTTCATAGAGAATAACATCATTAATTTATTTTCGTCACATGACGCCTTTATGATTAATCATTCATAGATTTGTAGCAAAATATTTCCCCTTTTTTCATTTGTGATGAAATGAAATCAAAAATTGAAAGCCAAAATCATTAAAGATACACTATATTGATTTATCGAAGTCTAAACTCTAAGGTTGAAGTGAAAATTCATGTAAATATTATATCTTCGAGTTGTGCCAAACTTATGAAAAACTTATTCCCTAAGTCCTATTTTTAAGAAAATGAAAAAGAAATAAAAATAAGGGCCAATGAATGGTAACTCATGTATTCACTCCCTGTTTGGAAAATATATGAATATATACACTCCTAGTCACACTTGATCACATGTTTGTGATGGTTAAATCATGAATTCCTCTTTCTCTTGCATTTTTCACTTCATCATTTAAGCACGCTAATTGACGGATGTATGGAATGGTTTTGTTGCCTAAGGCTTTTCATGTCTACTTTGGTTTACTTATTCACACCTACTGTCAATTTAATGTGAACGAGTGAAAT